>QJPP01003919.1:0-138369 GCA_003996215.1 Jaltomata sinuosa | reverse complement strand
TTTAACAATTTTCTGAACTTTGGGTCAAATGTGTCGGGGCTTTCCTCCCAATATATAAAGAGTTAGAAGTCCCCCGAAATACCAAATCGAAGGTCTACGAGTCTAGTTTCCAACGCACAAAACCGCACGTCCAACGGATCTCGGAGTAAAGAGTTATGACTGTTTTACCGCGGACTGTCTGGCAGAAAACGGGGTTACGAACCGGGTCGCGAATCGGGTCGGGGTTAACCCGATTTAAGCTTCAATTTTACGTTTTAAAATGCCATTTCAGTTCCAAAACAGTGATAAAATATAAGGGAAGATCCCGAGATAATTCGTGAATATCAAAATCGTGCGTAGGCGAAGTACGAGCCTAAACTTAAGAATTTTATTAGTATCGTGCGTATATGTGAAATATTATTTAAAAAGTGAATTTGGTAAAAATTATATTATTATTACCTTTTCAAAATATTTCAAAAGGCTTATGAAAAATATGTTTGGTACGATATAAGTGTTTAAGTATTTATTTTATAAAGTTTTTATACTCCGTAATATTTTAACGGAGATAGTAAATTTAATTATGTTAAAATTTATTATTATAATATAGTAGGTTTTATTGGAAATGATTTTCTAATAATTATGGTATATTTAAAATACTATAATTATTTTACCACGAATTTACGCAATACCCGAGTTTATACCTAACGGAAGGAAAATGGTTGCCACCTCCACCCCCACGTGTAAGTGGAAGGTGAAGGCAGCATTACCATATGTAAAGGTGGCAACACATTTAGCAGTATATATATTAGGTGGCTGAAAGTTGTTAAATATACTTATATATATTACTTTTGTACACTACTACGTACACTATTAAATACTCTTTCACGTGGGAGGTTTTGTGGTGAGAAAAATAGATTTAGTAAAGTAAATTAATTATCTTGTCAAGTTGTTCCTTCCCAAATCCGAATCCGATTCCAATTTAGTTTTGGATTTTCTCGGAGTGGTTCGAGCTTGGACATCGTGTTCTAGCAGCTTGTCGTCGGACGACAGGTAGGTTACGGTTTAATTTCCCCAGACTCCGTATATATAAAATAAAATTGTATTAATGGGCATCCTTGGGTTGGTTTATTAGGTTGGTACCACAGACCTTGACCGCTTTATTCATGTCCGCCTAATTTTATTCCTCCTTTGTGTGTAGTATTTGTCGATATATTTTATTTATTTACCCTTGCGGTCCTGTGAGGGCCTTATTGACTCTGGAACATAGACGGTGGGATTTTGGGAATGTCCGCGATGTCCCGGGCATAGAATTATCCTTCTAGGCTGGTTATGCTTGCTGAGTAGCTGTGGGCCTGTGCAGGGTCGGTAGGTTGATGGTAAGCTGTTGGGCAGCTATTGTTGTGTGTGAGCATATCATTTCCATGCATATAAAGAGGTTTTATCGATGTTTTACAGTGGTTTTGGCTTTGGGCCTACTGACACTGTTTTCTAAACCTTGCATGGCCCGGGGGGCCGTTTTTGATGGAAATGATTTGGAAATGGTTGATTTCACTTGTGGTTTAAAACCATCAGTTTTACTATTATCACTAGACTCGGCAGGGCCGGAGTACTAGATGAGTTTTCTTACTACTTGAGATGATTTTTAGCTTCGGTTGGACCGAGCACATGAGATGACTTTTTACTGTTTAGACCCGGCAACGCCCGGGCACCCTTGGAGGGGTTTTTCAGATATTTTCCTACTATTTTTAGTCCTGGACAGGGTCTGGGCATGCATATTTGAGACTGGTTCTATATCTTGATATTGAGACTGGGACTCTATCTGGATACATGTTCTGATACTGAGATATGGTATGGGGTCGAGGACCTCCATGGACCTTGCTATCCGGGCCAGGAGCTACGAGCTGCGTGTGCCGGAAGAGGGGTATACGGGGGAGTAGAGGTATACGGGCAGAGACCTTCCATGGAACCTACCTGCTGGGGCGGATCGGCGGCCGGAGAGGTTACATACAGAGATACTATGGCACTTGAGATTCTTCATGCATCATATCATTCATGCAGTTTGCAGGTTCCACCCTTTTTGCTGTGTTGTTGATTTTGACGCCTCGCGTAGTATGGGATTGCCGGAGGCGTTTTTTGTTTTCACGGTTGTTTGTGTTCCTCGCGTTGTATGGCGGCCGAGGGACGGTAGGTAGACTTTTGCTATTTACTTACAGAGTTGTTCTCTATTAGGGATGAGTATGAGATTGGTTACTGCTAGACTGTTAGTTTCTGGATTTGAGATTGTTATGATTAGTTGGGTTGATTCATGTCTTGAGCTTGCCTATTATTACTCTTTCTCTCTTCTTCTTACATTTGAGGTTACCGGTATACCGTCCATTCTGTAAACTTATTTTGTATACACTGTTGTTGCAAGGATCCCGGGTGCGTTGATTCTTACTTTCACCTGTGCCTTTGGTGTGTATATTCTGCTTACTAGCCTCATCTGTGGTTCTGTTGATTTCCCTCTGGGCTAGTTCCTGTGTACCTTTCGTTGATTTCTGTGACTACTTGCTTCTATTCTGTCTATTACTGCGCTTTTATCTTATATGTGCCCAGTCGGCCTATGATACCTACTGGGTACCTTATGCTTCGCATTTGGTGCTCACCCCTACCCCCTGCATCTTTGGGTGCATATCCTAGCGTGGGCCATCGCCGCTAGATCGTTGTGATTCGTGCTTGGAGATCTGTTGGAGACTACTTCAGGCTGAAGGTGGGCTCTTGGCGATCGGAGCTTAGCTTTAGTTTATCTTTTGCTGCATGTACTCTATTTCCATTCAGAGACATCTGTATATATAGTTTTGGGTTACTTGTATTCCATGTATGTAGTTTGGCTCTGTACTATGATACCAGGTCTTGGGGTTTGGTTTAGTTTTCCGCATTTGTATATATTTACATTCATATTATCTATTTTATTCGTCTTGTTCTCTTATTTGTTAGATAGTAGCCCATTACTAGCTGTTCTGGGCTACACGGATTGGTTCACCTACCGGGGGTTGTAGGTGCCATCATGACCGAGAAATCGGGTCGTGACAATATCTGATGTCTAAAACTGTTGGAAAAGCATAAGGACATATCTAATGTCATGCAATTCAAAATTCATGAATCTTAAAGCTTTTCAAGACCATAATTCAAAATATACTTTTCTTGCTGAATTCATACTTAGAGAATTGGTCATGCAATTTCACAAGTACATAAAGGCCACGATGTCTAATCATGCCAACTTTCTCTTGAAAACATGTAAATTCATAGTTTCATGCTAGAAATCAACATTTATGCTAGGGATTTTAAAACCAATGAGAGAATCATAATCAAATCATGAGTAATCAAGAGAAAACCATGAATTTAAACATAGAAACTGATTTCATAAACTCTCCCCAATTTTAGATCAAAACCCTAATTTCATGACTTCATAATTCAAATTAAGACTTGGGGATTTTGGGCACAAGGGTGAAAGGAACCCATTGTTAGAGACCCACATACCTTGGATGAAGATTACCCACTTCAATGGAAAAGATTTGGAGACTTGACTTGGAGCTTGGAGACTTGAGCTTGAAAGCAATTTTTCTCTTTGAGTGAAGAATGATAAACTTAAGAGGGACTTAGGATAATATGGGTGAAAACCCTTCTAAAAGTAGTCAAAATGACTTCACTTAATACATAATAGGGTGGTAAATGACCAAAATACCCCTAGGAATTAATTGAGAAAAAGCTGGAAAATGGTCAACTTACAGTGACCACGACTCAGTCTATGAGTCATGGTTTGGATGACGAATCATCATCTGGAGTCGTAGAACTCAGGCTGGAAATTCAAGTTGCAGCTTCACTTCTACGGACATGAATCACGACCCATAGAATGGATCACTTTTTGTGGAAAGGGTTTGAGGTTCTTGGGTGAAGTTTCTGGTCTCTGAATGGTTTCCACGAGTTGGTTTCACGACCCGTGGAAGCTTCCATGACTCGTGGAACCTTCTCGTGATTTTTAGGCCACTTTTAAGCTTCAGGACAATTTCCACGAGTTGGTTTCACGACTCTGGAACCTTCTCGTGGTTGCTTTCTGTCATTTTGACTGACAGACACCCTTTAGTAAAACACTAATAACTCTTTACTCCAGACTTATATTAAGGCACGGTTGGTGGAGTTGGAAAGAAGATTCAAATACCTTTAATTTGGTGGGTACTAGGAAACCTAAATATTTATATCATAGGAGTTATGATCATTTGAAGTTGACCCTTGAAAAATCTTACACTAAAACTCAATCGGTAAGGAAGCTTTCAACTCCACTTTGAGCTAGAGGTTCTTTATGACCCTAATTCATATCTAATACACATTTAAAACATCAAAATAAGTCTTAATACTTAGATACAGAGAAATTTATCTAGTTTGGGCTTAACAACACAAGAAGAATTACTCAAAATTGGCTTAGAATTTCAGGGGTGTTACATCTATCAACTTCTAAACTTTGTCATTCCATTGCTATTTAGATGTATATGATGAGTACGATAATAGGTGATGATGACGCTTTTGTACATGTTGCTTCGGTGTTTCCTCTGGCGTCAAAATTTTAGAGTTAGAGTATACCGCATCAACTAGGGGATTTGGGGACAGCCGAGCCTCCGGTAGGATATCTGGCTACCCCAGTTCTTTAGGACATCGTGGCTAGAATTCTAAGTTTTCTGGAGGGTGTATCAGTACCCCAGGTAAAGGCAGTACCCAGTTCTTCGAGTGGTGCTTTGGATAGATTTGAGGTTCCAGGTCAATAGCAGGGTTGTATGTCAGTAGTGGAGTATCAGGCAAGGTTTCATGAGGTGATTAGGCGCATTGTTAGGACTGTGCCTACAAAGTTTGAGAGAGTTCACGGTTTTATTGAAGGATTGATTTAACCGCTCCGTTTGGTGACAGAGCACTTGGTGACAGTTGGGACTACCTTTCTTGAGGTAGTTGAACATGCTTTGTCTATTGAGGGGTTATGTGGCGAGGAATACAGAGGTAGTGGTAGGAGGCATCATTGTCAGTGCAATTTTCGTAGTTCTCAGACATGAGGTAGGGTATTTTCTCGTAGGGATTGATTTCATTGATTTCTTTCTAGTAGGACAGTTTCAGTGGCTCCACATATTACAGAGGGTGGTTGTACAGAGCATGTTGAGCAGAGTTGGCATGTTGCAGGTCAGGTTTTCTGGGACTTGCATTCAGGGAAAATAGGCCGTGGTGGCCGATCAGGATTAGCGAGATCTTTCCGACAGACTTGATATGGTAGAGTCTGTTTCCAGTGCAGTGAGTATGGGCAGTTTTCTAGTGATTACCCCATAATAACACCTTCCAGTCAGAAGGGTCAGCAGATTTTATCTTTCAGGACTCTAGTGCCACTGGCTGGAGGAAGTGTGAAGGGTAGTAGGGGTGGCCTCTAAGTAGTGAGAGGTGGTGTACATGGTCGTAGGGGTGGTACTCATATGGTTAGAGGTGCCTTTGAGCCAGGTGGTTCAGGTATCAATCCAGGGTCGATAGGCACCGTGCGTTAAGGCAGGGCTCCTTGGGTTGCTATTATTGTGAAGTGATTGGTCACTTTTCTAGAGATTCTCCCTTGCAAGGGACCATCAAGCCTTCAACATCAACTACTCAGTCCAGAGTTAGACACCGTCAATCTGATACCTCTCTTGGTAGGCCAGAGGTGGAAGTTCCAGATATCCTTGCTACATGCGCGACCTTTATTTCCATCAGCTAGTGTTGGTATTGTTGTTATAATGGATCTACCTTTTTCTTTTGTGTATATGTATATATGCCTACCTGTTTTTTATTTAGGTGTATTACTATTTGAGCTTGTAGTGTTTATACATGTGATTTCTCGATAGATTAACTCTTTTTAGTAGTGGGTGAAGTGTGTTGTCTTTAATAGATGACCACCCGGGGTTATAACTTATGGGTTGGCCTTGTTAGCATTATTCTGGTTTCCACTGTGGTTTGAGAGTTGGTTTGGGTATCTCAATTTCTAGTGGTCTTGGGTGGTCAATGGCTAGGACGTTATCTAGCATTTGCTAGAAGTCTTTCTATTGGTATGGTGTGGTACCAGTGATTATGTATCAAAGAAAGAGGTTTTGTCTTAAGGAGAATGGTGTTGGGTGTGTAAGTGGGTATTGGTTGGCTTTGCTTTTCTCGAAAGGTTAGAATCGACCCTCTTTAATTGTTTGGTTTAGGAAGTTGGCAGGTATATGGGTAGTTTTCGTGGTTTTTCTCAGTTTCTAGTTTGGTTGAGTTTGGACTGTAGTGTTATGGATGAGTTGGGCATTCAGCCTACTCTTGTTCCATTTTATCGAGTGTCGCTTGTAAAAGATATGGGAGCTAAGGGAACAACTCCAGGATCTTCTGAGAAAGAGTTTCTCAGGTCAGGGTATCTTTGGAAAGGGTTGTGTTGAGTTTGAAAAAGGAGGGAGATGACTCCTTGTATATATGTCTGGGTTACTAGTATTTGGCTGAAGTGATGACTGACGGTATGCTTTTGTTTGTGTATTGATGACTTGATTCGACCGACAAAACAGTGCAGTGGAATTTTCTTTAGATAAATTCGAGTGCAAGATTCCTTCTAGTAAAGATCAAGGTGGTTTCCATTTCTAGGACTACCTTTGGTGGCTTGTTGCGTCAGCGGTGATTTCCTTTTTATATTCATTGCATGACCCAAGTCTCAACAATATCTACGGATTGGGAAAACATTCAAAGCCTAGTTGGCTCCAGTTTCTATAGTGTTCATCGGGGGCGTATGAGTCTACTCAGGGATTTGACAAAAGCATTGATCAGAATTAGAGTTGGATTTCAGTGTCGTAGGATAGATGGTTACTTCAGATGGTTCATGGAAGGTTCTCTTCGGTTCCAACATCTTTGAGCCAGAAACTATATATTCACAAACAAACTGAGCTATTCAACTAGAAATGGCATTTCAGACTCAATGAAATTGATGAAAATCCCAACGGAGGTCGATTTAATAGAATGTGTGTCCCTCTCCCAAAATCAACCTCTAGGCCAACTAAAAGAAAAATGGAACCTAAGGGCTAAAAATTAGGTCTGGAAGCCTCGGGACCCGAACCAATGCCGTTTCTGGCTCAAAGAAGCTGCAATCGAAGAGAACTTTCCATGAACCACTAGAAGTAACCTGCTAGCCCATGATTCTAAAACCCAACTCCAACTACCGATCAATGCTTCTGTTGAATCCCTAAGTAGACTCATACACCGTCGATGAACACAATAGAAACTAGAGCCAATTAGGCTCTGAATATATAGTTTGCCCAACCCATAGATGTTGTAGAGACTTAGGTCCTGAAAAGATTATAACGAGGCAATAACAGCTGATGCAAAAAGCCCCTAGAGGTAGTACTGGAAATGGCTACCACCTCGATCTCCACTAGAAAGAATCCTGCCCTGAAATTTATCTAAGGAAAATGCCACTGCACTCTGTAGTCGGTCGAATCAAGTCATCAATATACAAACAAAAGAATACCCTCAGTCATCAACTCAGTCACCTACTAGTAACCCATACATTCATACAAGGAGTCATCTCCCACCTTTTTCAAACCAAGCGAAACCCTTTCAAAGATACACCGAACCTGACAAAATATTTCTTAGGAGATCCTAGAGTTGTTCCTTAACTCCCACAACTCTACTAGCAACACTCGATAAGATGGAACAAGAATAGTTTGAATGCCCAACTCAACCACAATGCTACAGCTAAAACTCAACTATACTAGAAATTGAGGAAAACCACAAAAACGACCCATATACCTGCCAACTTCCTAAGCCAAACAATTAAAGAAGGTCGATCCTAACCTCCCAAGAAAAGCAAGCCAACCAATACCCACTTGCATACCTAAAACCATTTCTTTTAAGACAAGACCTCTTTCTCTAGTACATAACCACCGGTACCACACCATAGAAACAAAAAGACATTCTAGCAGATGCTAAATAAAGACCTAGGCAACAATTACCCAAAACCACTAGAAAAGAAATAGTCAAACAAATTCTATAACGACAACAAAAACCAGCGATAAATCTAACAAGACTTACCCACGAGTCACAACCCCAGGTAGTCACTCCCCAAAGAAAACACACTCCATCCACTACTAAAAATAATTCAACAATCGAGAAAATCACATGCATAAATACTACAAACTGAAATAGTAATACAACTAAACAAGAAATTGGTAGGCATATATACATATACAAAAAAAAGGTAGATCCACAAAGAAAACACTACCATCACTAGCTAATGGTATCAAAAGGCCTTACATGTAGCAACTATATCTGGAACCTCCACCTCTAGCCTACTAAGGGAGCCATAGAACTGACTGTGTCTATCACTGTACTGAGTAGTCGTTACTAAAGGCCCGATAGTCCTATACTGGGGGCAATCTCTAGAAAAGTGACCAATCACTTCACAATCACTGCAACCCAAGGGAGCCATGCTCCGATGCATGGTGCATGTCGACTTGGGATGGATACCTGAACCACATAGCTGAAAGCCACCTCTAACCATCTAGGAACCACCCCTACTACCCTGTGCAATACCTCTAGCCACCTAGGGACCACCCCTACTACCCTGTACACTGCCTCTAGCTGGTGGTGCTGGAATACGGAGGGGTGAAACTTTCTGAATCTCAGACATACCCTAACAAAGTGTCCCTGCTTTTCACAAGTATAGCAACCCTTACTAAAAATGCCCGATGAGAGAATCTAGTTAAACCTGACTAGCCGCCAAAACCTATATGCTCTGAATGCAAACCCTAGAAAACCTAACCTACAATATTCCTACTCTGCTCAACATGTTCTGTATAACCACCCTCTAAAACCTATGGAGCCACTAAAACTATCCTGCTAGACAGAAAGTAAGGAAATATATACCTACTATAGAATCCCCTATCTTAGGTCTGAGAACCACAGAAACTACCCTGACAGCGATGCCTCTTACCACTACCTCCATATGCCTTGTGACATAACCCCTTAATAGCCAAAGCATGATAGACCACCTGTAGAAAGGTAGTCCCAACTATCACCAAGTTCTCTATCACCAAACGGAGTGGTGAAATCAACCCTCCAACAAAACTCTGAACTCTCTCAAACTCTATAGGCACAATCCTAGCAGTGCGCCTAATCATCTCGTGAAATATTTACTCATGCTCCAAAATTGTCATACAACCCTGTTGAAGACCTGAAACCTCAAACGTAATTGAAACTCCACTCCAAGGATCGAGTACTACCCATACCTATGGTACCGATACACTCTCCAGAAGGCTGAGAGTCCTAGCCATGGAGTCCCAAAGAATTACGGTAGCCATATATCCCACCGAAGTGTGGGCTGGGCCAAACACCCTAGTTGATGCAGTATACTTCATCATCATGTGTTGAAGCCTCATCATCACCCACTACCTTACTCGTCTTAGGAATTTGAGAAAGAATGGATGAAATGAAGTTTAGAAGTTGATAAAGTCAAGGATGGACGATGAGGAATCAAACAAGATAAAATCTTTCCAAGAAATTTCCTATAGCCTCTCGCATATTGGATACGGACGCCCTCATACCGATCCATGAGACTTTACTAGACACTTTTCTCTTATACTTGCGAGACATGTGAACCTAGAGCTCTGATACCACTCTGTCACAGCCCAAAATTAGGCCATGATGATGCCTACGTAACCCCCCAGTAGGCAAGCCAACCCAATAATACGAAAAACAAAATAAAGTAGTTTAAATAAATAAAGCAAAAGAGAATATAAGGAAGATAAGGGCCGAAAGTATAGATACATACCAATTGTAATAAATATACAAAAATGTCTCTAAAGTGACCGAGAAAACAAAATATACACAAGAACCAACCCTAGACCTGGTGTCACCGGTACAAGAGCGTCTAAAGTATGGAGTAGCTATACAATAGACTCTATCTATCTAAAATACAAAATATAGATAGAATGATTGATGCAAAGCAGTAAAAGTCTCCAAAACATTAGGATCTCACCACGATCCGAACAACAGCTGGCCTCGAATGATAGAAAGATCAACCAGGGTGGCTCATACTAGGTGTTGCATTAGAAAAAGGTGCAGAGTGTAGTATGAGTACCAAAACAACGGGTACTCAGTAGGTATCATAGGCCGACCGAGCGTAGAAAGATAATATATAATGTAAGTTATAGGAAAGCAAGCTATCTACAAGGATCCACCTAAATCTAGTTATATAAAAGAAAACAACACTAATTGGGCTAACAGAGAAGAATATAACAACCATAATTAATCAAGGCAACATACAATCCAAGTACACTCAAGCCAATGCAATGCAAATAGGGGATGATGTGATGCATGGGTGTGTAAAAGTAAAAACCTGGAATAACCCATTGGGCGCTCTAAATATTGCATTAGACTATTTAATATATGCATAGAAAGTAAAACCCAGAATAACACATCGGGGCGCCTAAAATTTTGCATCGAACTATTAACAAAAAAGTAAATGGAGAAAAGGTGCAGGAAAGTCCTTTGGACCGGCATAAAAGTAGTACTTTTCCTTTTCTTTCCAAAATCAGTAGTAAAACCCAAGATAACTCCTTTAAAATCTAAAAATTATGATAACCATAGAAAATCTCAAGTTTGAACCAAAAACCTCAAAAATCTTTATTTTATGTACCACATGGTATTTACATGCAATATGAGCATGCAAGGTTCAAAAATTAAAGAATATTCCACACCACAAGGCAAACCAGGGCAAAGCACCCTCCAAAAAAGAAAATTGATCTGCAACACTGTCCAATCCGAGCTATGGCCTCGGACCCACAATTACACACATAAGCGACAATAAGGAGAAAAGAACGAAAATAACTACGAAAACAACTAAAAGCATCTACTCTACCTCTAAAACCTCCTATAAGCATATCAATAATTCTAGGCTAGCCACAACAATACCACAAGCTCCTAAACTAAGGATAACAATAATAATTCTAATCTATGATACGAATTGGATAATTTAATGCAAGTCACAGGATTTAAGCCTAATACTACCCTAAGATCCGACCTAATGTTCCACTAATATACAAGATATAAAATCTAACTAAACTCAGTCTAGAAAAGTAAATCATAACCTACCTCAGGGATGAAATCCAAACACGAACCGTTACTCATATGCCTTCCCCTTCTAAACAGCCTTAGAAAGCTGTCACACTATCACAAACACAACCTATGTGTCAAGACGAGAAGAATGATACCCATATTACTCTACAAAAAATTAGGCTGAAAATCGAGTCAGAAAATGGCCCTTTGGTCCCGTGTAATGAAACAAAAAATAAAATCCACAATTATGTTTGCCACGGGTTAAGGAACCCATGCTCAAAAGTTGAGCACAAATGGGACTCGTTTTGAGCCCCAAAAATGCCCCAAAGTCCTCTAGTTTAAGGAGAATTAAAAAGGAAAATTAAGAAAGAAGCTTACCAATTCGAGCATAAGAAATGACCATGGACCAAAAATATAATCACCACCAAGGTTTGGGAAAAAATAGAGTTAAATTTGGAGGTTGGAGCTCTATTTTAATGGAGAAAAACGAGTTGGTAAAGGAGAGGAAATGAAATGAAACTTGAAGGGAGTGACCAGTTTATAGCTGCCAGTGCCCAGGTGATAAGTCGATAATCTACCAACTTATTGAGCCTTTAATCACGAATTATTTCCATATTTTTATAAGATTTAGAGGTTCTTATGGCCTTTATTGATATAAATGCAGGTACTCTTGGTCAGAAGTGGAAAAACAAGGAAATGGACCCAAAAGAACTGGAAAAGAATTGAAGTGTGAAGATGAGCAAAAGAGATGAAGAATCTGCCAAGAGGTGAAGCCGCCATGCGCTGTGCATAACCCTTGGTGCTGTCCACACCTTTCTCCATGCAGAGTTCAAAAGAAAAAAAAGATTCTACTGAGAGGTGCGACCGCCATGCGATGAGCATAATGCCTGGTGCGGTCCGCACCTCCCTTCGCAAAGAACCAAAAATCAAGCCAAGTCATTGATCTGCTAGGATTGATTTGTGAAACTCACACAATGAGATGTGTGATTCGCACGTCATTCAACACGTCTCCCAAGGGGCATTTTAATCTACTTTTATGTAATGAATTAGGAACCTTTTAAAACCCAATTTGGGTATTGTACACAATAGTTCTGATAGTTCTGATTGTTTTTGAATAGTTTTGAGTAGTATTGGACAAGTTTTCTTTCCCAAGGATAGATAGAGCGTTTTACTCCATTTTCCCCATCTTCAACCTTGGATTCACCATTTTTGTATTATTGAGCTTGGATATTGGTTATCAGTTTCTTTAATGAAAGGGAAATTGAACTACCCAATTGGTATTTTCTTTATTTCCTTTAGCATGAATGCTAGTCTCCTTGTCTAGTGGTGTGTTAATGATGGGTTTAATTGCACTTATAATTGCTAAATTGATATGGGTCTAGTGAATTCTCCATGTTTTAACTCTAAAATTAATGGTTGCAAACATTGATTGAAAGTACTTGATTGTGTTCTTGCTTGAGAAAGAGGTTCATAATTTTGGATGAGAATTCACTAGTGGGTACTTGGTATTTCTATTTAGATTGAGGCTAGAAATAGCTCAATTCACCAGAAAACACCCACTTAAGAGTCTAAGCTAAAAATAGTGTGACTTATTGGTTGGCTATTGTTGAAACCATGGTGCTTGAACAAAGTCCATCAGAAATATGTTTTTTGGATCGAGAGATTGAAAATATAACTAAAACCAATTATACCCGTATCATTTATTAATAATTTGCATAATTAACCAAATACTTTGTCCCACGTTTCAATCCCATCGAATAACATCCCTAGTCGTCCTCTCTCGTGATACAATCCCATATTTTCTTTATTTACTTTTCGAATTGCAATTGTGTCAGATTCCCAATTCCCCCCCTTTTTTACTTTTATTGTTGTTTGAACGAATACTCTATTGGTTATTGATATACGATAATCTTATAGGCGACTCTATCATTTCTCTATGGGATCGACCCTGACTGTCGTTGGTAATTATAAATTTTGTTTTTCTCTGACGATCGCTATCACCTCTGTATAGAGAGTGTTACTTGAGAGTTATCACCAGGCACAGGGGTACCCATGCAGGTGCAGGCGCCCACACGGCACATTGCCTAGGTAACGCAGGAGCTCACATGCCACATCGGCCAAGGCGTCGCAGGTGTGCTGGAACGCATGCAGGCGCGCACAAGTAGACGCAGGAGCACATATGCAGGTGTACCGAGGCACCCACCATGGTCCTATACCAATAACTAGCAGTAATGTTGCAGCTTAGCTAAGGCAAAACTTTAATTGATGGACCCCTGGGAATGCATCCGGGGACACACAAACACAAACAAACTAAGCCATTCAACTAAAAATGGCATTTAGAACTCAATAGAATTGATGAAAATCCCAACTAAGCTCAATTTTATGAAAAGTGGACCTCACACCCAAAACCAACTATTGGACAACCTTTTCCAAAGCGAATCCCAATGGCCCAAAATGAGTCTGAAAGCCTCGAGACTTGAACCAAAGGTCCCTCTAGCCCAAAGTTGACATTCCAGATCTAACAACGCTGATTAAATTTCTATCCGAGGTCGTCTTCTCTGAATGTTGACCAAACTCAACTCCACAAGCCAAACTAGCCTGAAAACACAGAAAATAAGACAAAACCAAATTGCGCCCGCATTGCTACTTCTGCGCTTGGGCATTGGCAGCTTAAATAGCTGGCCAGCCTTCTTCTTCCATTCATTTCCTAAAATTCCCAAAAATGTTCCTCCATTATAATTGACCGCAAAACCTCAATTTTCACTCCTTGATCAGTCTAAAAGCTTGGAGGTTTATAATTTCTTATCCGTGATCATTTATTGGCTTCTAATCTGGTAAGTTCCTTGTTTATTTTTCGATTTTCTTCTTGAATTTCCTCTTTAAATTCTCATAGATTGTGGACTATTTTGAGCCCTCTTTGCTGGTCCATTTCCACTCATTTTTTGAGCATGTCCTCCTGGGATTATTAGGAACATCGTGGTATTTTCAATATTAGGCTTTGAGTTGCGAGGCTCATGGGCCCGCTTGTGACCCAAACTTTGACCCAGTTATACTTTTAGCATTATGGGTACCATTTGCTTTGTCTTGATGAGTAGTATCTTATTTTGATAGTTTGTTTGTGATTCGGGGTTTCTCAGAGCAGTTCGATCTTAGACAACATCATTCCAACAACTAGTCATCGGACGACAGGTAGGTTATGATCTTTCCTACCATAGACTCTATGTATATAGGCTATAACTAAATTAATTAGCATCCTTGGGTTGGTTATTCTAGGATGGGACCCCAGACCTTGTCCGTCTCTTTTGTCCGTATTATTTTTTATGGTTGTTGTAGTGTTCGATGTAATATTGTAGTATTACCCTTATGGCCTCGTGTGGCCTTTGTATGAGACTTTGGACCAAAGATGGTGGAATATTTGGGAATGTACGCAAGTTCCAAACATCGAGATGTTATGTTAGGCTGGATATCTATGTTGCAAAGCTATGTGTTGCAGGGCCGATAGATTAATTGTTAGCCATTGGGTTATTTTTTGTTTGCGATCATATCATTCATGCATAGGATTTTCTACATATTTTACTATTATTTTAGCTACGGGCCTACTATAAATGGTTTTCTAAACCTTGCATGGCCCCGAGGGCCCATTTTCAATATAAACGATTAAAAAAAAGATTTGGAACTGACTTTATAGATCTTCTTGGAGTAAAAGGGATATTATTATAATTTTATCACCGAATTTCACACCGATACTAGAATCGGTTGTGCCATAGCGCTAGATATATTTTTACAATGGATTTAGTCTCGGTTAAACTCTGGGACCCTTTATAAGGGTTTTGAGATTTCTTTCACTGATTTAAATGCAAATAGAATCCAGGCATTTATTACGAGATTTTGATCACTAGTTTAGACCCGAATGCACTTCGGGTGGTTATATTTGGTTTTTGCATGTTTAGTATGTGGTCAAGGACCTCCATGGACCTTGTCAATTTTGACCAAGGGCTACATGCTGCGAGTGCCGGAGGAGGGATATGGTGTAGTTGAGGTATACGGGGGGTGTCCTTCCATGGATCCTACCTATTGAGCCTATAGTCACTGGAGGAGGTGCATACAGGGTTACTATCACACCGGTTCCATCATATCATATCACATCATGCATATTGTGTTTGGATCCACCCTTATTTGTTATTTGCTCAGTGTATGCTCCAATAGTATGGGATGCCAGAGGGTTTTTCTTTATTTGTATGTGTTCCTTGACTGTATGGGCGCCTATTGGGACTATAGGTAGATTATCTTATGCTATCTTAGTGTAGTACTTGTTAAAGGCTTCTGATTATAGGTGGATTAGTGGATTCTATCTTGTAGAGGCATTTGTTATGTGGCCTTCTGAGCATGTGTAGGTTAGTAGATTCTATCTTATTATGGTGCTGGTTAAGTGGCTTTTGATCTTCTGTGGTGTAGCTTGTCCTATCCTAGGTTTGTAATTGTGAGGTTGTTTCATGGCTATTATTATCTTGAAGTTGTGTTTTTAGCATGATTTTGTTAGTTATATTGCTTCTAGCATAAGTATGTTTACTTGCTTTCCTTCCTTCCCTTTTTACTTGAGGTTATCGGTATACTACCATCCTTCTTAAACTCTCTCTTTATATGTATTGTTGTTGCAAGGATCCAGGTGCGTTCACTTTTCCTTCACCTGTATTTTGTGTTATATGTATCTTCAGTGGCTAGCATAACATGCTTGTATTTCTCGTTGACTTTTATCTGTGCTAGTTTTCGTGTGCTTTATCTGTTTCTTCTGTGACTGATTTCTTGATTATCTTCTATTTACTAATTTTATATCTTATCTGTGCTCAATTGGCCTATAATGCCTACTGGGTACTCATTGCTTTGAAATTGGTGCTCATACTACACTTCTGCATCTTTCTGGTGCAGATCCTAGTGTGAGATTTTACTGCTGAGCGCGTGGAGACTCAAGCAGGTTTTGGATAATCAAGACTAGGGTGAGATCCTGACGACCGGGGCTTGACCATATCTCATCTTTTGACACTGATACACCTTATTTATATAGAGACAATTTTGTATTCTATTTTGTTATATATAGCACCTTATATTCTATCAGAGGCTCTTGTACTATAGATACCAGGTCGTGGCCTGGTTTAGTTTCTATATCTGTTCAGGTTATTTGCTTCCACATTGTTCTATTTTATCTGCTTTCGCTTATTTATGCTTATTATGCATGTTATCTTAGGTAGTAGCACATTACTAACGATTCCGGGCTACGGGAATTTGTTTGCCTACTAGGGAGTTGTAGGTGCCATTATGACCTGAGAAATTGGGTTGTGACAACTTGGTATCAGAACTCTGGTTTTGCTGGTGTCATTGGTAAAAGAGCAAGTGTCTAAGTAGAGTCTCGTAGATCGGTACAATGACATTTGTATCCTATATGCGTGAAGCTACAGGGCATTACTAGGAAAAGTTCCATATTCTTGGCTCCTTGTCGCGCGTCCTTGACTCTATCAACTTCTAAACTATGTTGTTCCATTCTATTTCATATGCCTAGGATGAGTACGACAACGAGTGACAACGAGGCTTCTGTGGCTATTGCTTCAGTGTTTCATACAGCGTTAGAATTTTAGAGTTAGAGTATACTGCATCAGCTAAGGGGTTAGGGGCCAGCCCAGCCTCCGGTAGGATATATAGCTACCCCAGTTCTTCAGGACACCGTGTCTAAGACTCTGAGTCTTTCGAAGGGTGTATTAGTACCTCTGGTAGGGGCAATACCCATTTTATTGAGCGGTATTTCAGCTAGATTTGAGGTTCCAAGTCTTCAGCAGGGTTGTATGTCAGTATTAGAGTATGAGGCAAGGTTTCACGAGGTTATTAGGCGCATTGCTAGTACTATACCTACAGAGTTTGAGAGAGTTCAGGGTTTTGTTGGGGAATTGATTTCACCGCTCCATTTGGCGACAGAGCACTTGGTGGCAATTGGGACTACCTTTCTTCAGGTGGTTAATCATTCTTGGGCCATTGAGGGGTTATGTCGCAAGGCATATGGAGGTAGTTGTAAGAGGTGTCACTGTCGGGGCAGTTTATGTGGTTCTTAGACTCAAGGTAGGGGATTTTTTGGTAGCAATAAATTTCATTGCTTTTTGTCTTGCAAGCCAGTTTCAGTGGCTCCATAGGTTTTAGAGGGTGGTTGGAGAGAGCATGTTGAGCAGAGTAGGCATGATGCAGGTCATGTTTTCTGGGGTTTGCATTCAGGGCGTGTTGGCCATGGTGGTCGGTCAGGATCAGTGAGATCTTCCCGACAAACTTCATCTGGTAAAGGTTGTCTCCAATGCAGTAGTCTAGGCACTTTGCTAGGGATTGCCCCACGATAACATCTCCCAGTCAGCAGGGTCAGCAGGTTTTATCTCACAAGACTCCAGTGCCACTGGCTGGAGGCGGGGTGCATGGTTGTATGGGTAGCCCTCAAGCAGTGAGAGGTGGTGTACAGGGTTGTAGAGGTGGTCCCCAGATGGTTAGAGGTGACTTTCTGCCAGGTGGTTCAGGTATCCATCCCAACAGAGATCGTTTTAAAGAAAAGTAGGCCCCATGCCCAAAAACCAACTCAAAACTCAATACCTAAAAACAAGTTCGGAACTCTCAGGACCCAAACCAAAAGTCCCCCTAGCCAAAAGTCGGCATTCTGGAGCTAACGACACTGACGAAATTCCCATTTGAGGCCATCTTCTCAAAATGTTGACTAAAGTCAACCCTACTAGCCAAACTAACATGAAAACACAGAAAAACAACACAAACCCAAAGTGAATGCCCCTAGACCCAGACTGAGGGTCCCCGTAGACCAAAATCCCCGTTTCGAAGCCAATAGAACCGTCGAAATTTGATTCTGAACATGTTTTCCAAGAAATTTGACCAAATTCAAAGATTTTCTAAGTTCAAGCTCTAAAATAGGAAAAATGGCCATAACGACCTAATGAACGGCCCGGGCACCGAACGTCAGTCTCGACAAGTCATAAATGACCTGTAGTCGCTGAGGGAAAGCTCAAAATACAGAAAAAGCATGGAAAACAAAAAATAACCTGGAGGGTCATTACAAAATCAACCATCACCACCACTACCATTACAAGCTATCTCCATCATTACTAGCAAACATATTTTTTTTGATTAAATAATAACTTTATTAAATTAAATTATGTATTTTTCTAATATATAATAATTTTTTATTATATTTATAAATAAGTAAATTATCTACATTCAGATGTTGAAAAACAAACAGTCTTAATCGTTTAGTATTCAAATCTAGAGACAACATCTTAATCATTCAGATGTGTATTTAGATTCATACGTCTTAATATTAATGAAAACAAATGAGGCCTTAGTTGGATTCTAATTATTTGATTGTAAAGATGTAAACTAAGAAGATGTGACAAAGAATTTTTTTTTGTGGTACTTAATTTGATTCTAACTATTTGATTGTGAAGTCACTACTAGAAAACAGGCCTATAGCAACAGTTTTATTTCCAACGGTAGTGTAACTGTTGCAATAGATAGTCTATGACAACGATTATTTGCGATGGTTTTATTGTCGTTGCCATATATTGACTATTGCAAGGGTTACTTACAACGGTTGCACAACAATTACAATTGACTATTTATTGCAACGGTTATGTTGTAAACCGTTTCAATTAATTCTCTGTTGCAACAATTATGTAGCAAACTACTCCATAAACTATTGTACTATATTGCACATTGTCTTCTCTCCTTAATTGTTTTTCTTTTTCCATGTATTTTTTTATTTTATTTATTTATTATTTTGATTTTGCTTTAACCCTAATCACTATCTATACGGATCTTCTCCTCCATTTCTTCTCTATCCTCGTCTCCCTCTTTCTCACTTCAGAAATCTCCCTCTCAAAAATCATATCTTCAACCTTTTCTTATTGGGTATGAAACCTATTGTTTCATCAGTGATTAGAGATGGTGATATATTATATGGGTCCATCTATTGCAAATGAGGATAAAAGGTATTGTGAAATCTCCAAGTCCATCCCAACTCCTTCTCTCACACTTATGATTAGAACCATGAAGTAACACCTTAATCTGACAAAGAATTCAGCAATGAATAGATCTTAATTTCTAGGTCTACATCGTGGTAAGTCTCTCTATGAACTTATACTTCTATATTATCCTATATTTGAGATTTAGAAAGTTAATTTTGTTTGTATAAGTAGAAAAAGAGGTCATAGGTCATAGATGTATTACAATAAACCAAATCCAAGTTATAAGAGTTGAAAAATGGCAACCTATTATCGAATCAAAATCTTGGAAATCACTATTGTAAGTCTGAAGCACCAAACATAGTAAATATGTGATTGGAAATTAGTAGTTTATGGCTTCCCACTATGCACTTCTTGAAGAGGTTAGGCACGAGGGTACTGAATCAAAGGGATAACATAATCATCTTATAAAAAAATTTCATGAATGTGACTGTACAATTTGAGAGCTTATCTTTAATATAAAATTTGAGCCGAAGGTCTATCGGAATCAACCTCTCTACCTTTCAATGTAGGGGTAAGATGTACTTACACTCTACCTCACAGTCCCCAATATGGGATTACATTGGGTATGTTGTTGTTATTATATCATCTATCTAAAATTTGAAGGATCACTTAGCTCATGTCAGAATGTTTAACTCATCATGCTCACATTACATTTCACTTATATGGTCTCTCTCTCTCTCTGTTTTTGTTTTCTATTTCAAGATTTAATTCTAAAGCAAAGTCCAAAATTTGAATCAAGTTCGAAGGCTAATATTGTCAATTGAATTAAATTATGAATCTGTCAAGTGAATTTTGAAAGTATAATGATTCCTAAGATGCTGATAGTTGCTTATCAAATTTGCATGTGAGGTAACAAATGTTGATTTTGGTACTTCCCTCTGATATTGGGTAATTAGATGATGAATTTTCGATAAGCATTCCATGTTTTCAAGTCGATGTGGTTTGAATTTCCTCTAGAAATTAACTGACGGTGAGGCTTTTACTTTGATTGATCAGCGTTGAGTGATTAATAAGAAGGTTCAAAATGGCTTTGTTTTTCCTTCAGTGGCTTTTTTGTTTATTTTCTAGGTTTATGCGATACCTTATTATGAATCTCTTAAGAGTATGGTAGGGGAAGTGAATAGTGTTATACTATTCGCTTTTATTTGTGTTTGTTTGCCTTCTCAAATTCAAACTCCATGTAGATCCGAGTTGCTATGTATGGTGGAGAAGAATTCAAAGATTTTAGGGAAAACCATAGTGGAAGATGAAACATCGGATGTTGCAACGGATCCCCTTTTCTGGCATGATGTTATGGATGTGTATTTCATTCGTGAAAGGGAGTCTAGGGGGTGTCAAGAAGATGATCTGGTATTCTTTGTTAAAAAATTGGTACACCTCTTTCCATTTTCTCCTTGTTATAGGGTTAAAAGTTGCAACCTGCTGAATCTGAATAATAGCTTACTGAAAGTGAATTAATATGAGGATATATTTTGGTGTAGCATTTGCAAAAACATGGATCAAACAAAGATGAATCAGCAAATTCTCCATACTTTGTACGTAGGTGGGCACCTAAGGTAAAAGCAGCACAAGTTTTTCATTCAGATTTCTCTGACACGCATAAAGAAGTACTTTCTTTCATATAAGGTGTTAATCATTTGAATCTATGATGTATGTTCACTAGAATGTTATTATCCACACGGGCCAATAAACTTGGAAATTTGTATGAATCATCAAGCTTAGTCTTTTTTACATGTAATTGGAGGGGCTTAGATTTCATCAAGATTTTCTTCTTCATTTATGTAGATTATCTTCTTTAGTTTTAATTTGGATTTTAAGCAAATTTCAGCCCAATCATTAAGTGAAATCTTCTGTCCTTGTTTCACTTTACTTACTTTAAGGTCTATTTTGATGCTACACATGTCAAAGAAAAAACTCAAGGTGATTCAAGATTCTAGATTAAGCCTGAAATAAAACCCAAATCCAAGTAAATGGGACTGGAAAATTACATCTAGGTTTTACAAAGGGGTAGATGTTGGATGCGTTACATCTTTGATTAACTGTTGTCAAATGCTACCTTGGGAATGATGGTGAGATATTCTTATTTTTTTATCTTGCATGATAAGATGTGTCTCCCCCTAAAGGATTCCAAGTACCTAGAAGTAGTTGTGTACTTACTTCATATTGGTTTGAACAATAGCTCTAGTTGGTTAAGGTTATCTTCTATGAAGATTATAGTAATAAAACTGGAACACTTTTTCCTTTCTTTGGACTTAGCAACATTATCTTCACACCGATTCTAGTTTCTTTATTACTCCTCTTGCTAAAAATGGATTAAAACTTATTAGTTAAAGTTGAATTACAAGAGTCTAGGTAAGAAAATGCTTTCCTTTCTTTAAGACAAGGGTATTTTGGAAACAACCTCTCTACCTGGCAAGGTTGAGGTAAGGTCTGCATACACTCTACCCTCCCCAAACCTCACATGTGGGACTATATTGGGTATGTTGGTGTATTTATAACATGATCCATTGATTAACTGCCTGAACCTTTGTTTCTAATTAGGAGCTGAAAATGACATGAACAATGAAAATTGATCATTTGGTGAATCAAATAGCAACCTACTGCCCTGTTACTATTTAAATGGTACAGATGCATTAACCAAATAGCGACCTACTTCCAGTATCAAGTAATTGTGACCTCGTTACTGTTCCAGTAGCAATATTTTTGACAATGTGAAAGTAATACCATTGTTCTCCCATGAAAAAAAAAAAAAGAAATAGTTCTCTACCTTACTTCAAGAAATTCCTCTTGTTTGATAATGAAGTTTAAGCTGCTATAAAGTTAGAGTTGTTAAAATATTTTCCATTCATATCATCTTTTTCTCTTTTAGATTAGTTCAACTATTAGAGCTAAGGTTTCCTACTTCCTATTTGGTTATTGAACTTCTTACTTTTTTATTATCAGTATTGAAGAAGAAAATTATTTTGAGAGCATAAAGAACTTGATTAAGCAAAACAAGTGAACTTCATAAATTTTTTTCATTTGCTTGTGACTATTTCACATTTTGTCCAACTGACAAGATACTTTTTTTAATCATGCATGCAGAGATGTGAATGCCAAAGAGGATGAAGAATCTATTTAGTATTGGTTGCACATTGTTAGACCTGCAGATGTTGTGGATGAATCCTTTTCTTTCTTTTTTTGCAGAAATTTTGCAAATTAATGTATGTTTGAATGGTCAAACAATATTATGGATGAATATATATGGGTATTTTGGATTATGTTTTGGATTACATTGATACTTTATTAAACAGTTGCAATAGATTTCATAAATCATTACTACAAATTTAAAGAACTGTTGCAGCAACTCCCTATAATTGTAGCAATATCTCTTGAGCAACTGTTGCAATATCTAATAAAGACCATTGCTACAACATCAAAGAACCGTTGCAATAGCCTTAAAATCCGCTACATATATTGGTATTGCAACGGCTTTGAACATTGTGATAGACCAAATAACTGTCGCAATAGATAAGGCTATGGCAACGGTTCTTGAACCGTGGCAATAGATAAGGTTATGGCAACGGTTCAAGAACCGTCGGAATAGAGTGTCTATTGCAATGGTTTGGCAACCGTTGCAGTAGACCTATTGCAATGCTATCATATGTAGAGGGTCTCCAACCGTCGCGATAGACCTATGGCAACGGTTTTGATATCTATTGCAACGAAATTTCAACTGTTTCCATAGGCCTTTTTTCTAGTAGTTTTGCCAATTAAAATGGTTTGTTTTTTAAAATATATTCTTACACTTACTATTTATTACTTTACAAATAAAAGAATATTTTCAGTAAATCAAAATACTTTTAAATGTGGGTGTGCAAAATCGATTTAATCGATAAATTGAACCAAAAAATATTATTGATTATAGAATACAGATTATTGAGTTAACGATTTTGTTGAAAAATACTAGGCTATCAGTTCGATTTACGGTTTTAAGGTTCTACTTAATGGTTAAATCGATAATCTAATAAAATTACACTAGTATTACCATTTTATCCCTAATTACTTAATAAGACTTTAGATTTCAAAATATAAATCCTATTTTCTTTTGCATTTTATAGTCTTTGTCTTGGTGCTGTTGTTTTCTTTATAAAATTGTGTGAACTGTAAATTGACCTTATTTTTCTTTTTGAGAGATTGTTATAGTGCTACTGCATCTAAGTTTGTTATTTTAACCAATTTTTTTTTTTAATAAACAAATCAATTATCATTATCAATAGTTGGTAATATCAAGAAACGCATTTTTCGGAGTGATCAAAGGGAAAGGAAAAAAAATCACACTACCATCGAAACCCTAGTTTACCTACTTTGCCGATCATGGCTGCGACGACCATTGGGCAGCCTCCTCCAGGGGTTGCTCAATAGGAGAACATGACCCCGTTAGTAATGAACTACATTGCTATATTACAAAACCCCAAAACCACTTCAAAACCTTTACCTATTAAACCTCACATATTTGCATGGAGAACGAAAAGTAGTTTTGGAAGAGGAAGAAGTTTCACAGATGATAGTGAATGAGGACCTGGAATATGTAGTAATTGGAAAGTTCTCTTATGGGTGGCCGAACATTCATGATTTGAGACAACTAATCCCAAAGCAATGCCAACTAAAAGGAGATGTGAAGATAAGATTGCTTAGCAATAGATATGTGCTAATTAGGGCATCAAGAATGGAAGACTATGTGAATCTACTATCAAAGCCACTTTTCTACATTGCACATAGAAACTGGTATTATCCAAAGAGAACGCTAAAATGGGATCCACTCTTTGATCCTGAGGAGGAGACTATCATTGCAATTGCCTTGATCTCATTACCTTCATTGCCACCTAACATTTTTGGGAAGGAAGCAATTTTCTCATTGCTTCAGCTGTAGGGAAGCCATTGCAAGTAGATATGGCAAAAAGTAACAAAATCAGGCCAAGTTGTGCACGAGTCAAGGTCGAGGTGGATCTGATGGGAGATTTTCCAAAAAGGGTCAGTGTAGGAATAAAGAAGAAACCAGGAGAAATTATTGCTAAATGGATCACCATTAAGTGTGACTACCTTCCTAAGTATTGCAAGTTCATAATGAAAATGAATGCTTCGTGATACATCTAGAACTATTTCCATAAGATGACAAGGAAGAAAAAGCCCAGGACTCAAAAGATAAAGTGAAGACAAAAAAAGAGGAGAAACTGGTGGAGAAGAGCATAAAGGGGCAGGAAGAGAAAGGCAAGAATAAAGACACTCAATTCCAGGAACAGAGACAAAGGTCTGGTGCAAGAAGGGGAGGATATCTATACAGAGGAGCATTGGCTCAAAGATGGAGTCTGAGAGACACAAAAAAGGGTGAAGTGAATACAGAAAACAAATTTGGAGCACTGGGGAGGAAGAAGGTCTTGAAAATCTCAATGAAGATAATATTTATAATGAGAATGAAAGGGAGGAAGGCATACAAAGAGAATCAACAAAGAAATAGGTGGAGGACGCCATTGGAAAGCAATTAGATGAATGCGTAACCCTAAGAAAATTCACAACAACAGCCATAACAAAGAAGGAAGTGAGCCAACAGAAGTTAGTGGGGATATAAATAAAGAATTGAGAAAAGGCAAACAATAATAAGGGGCACAACAACAATAATGACATCAAAAGGATTCTTCAAGTCAATCAGTGGCAATCAACACCACTACTGAAAAGAGGGAAGACGAGGTGAACTCATAAGAGAGTTTGATAAATAACATGAACACAAGCTTAATAGAGGAGCAGAAGCCTCCAGACCCAAAGATCAGCCCACACAGGGGAAAGCTAAAGAATTAGAACCTACAAACAGCCAAGAACAAGAAAGCAAGATAGGAGAAACACAGATAGATAAAATCTCAGAAGACATAAGGAATATTGAGGAAGATGAAGACATATAGGAGAACATAAAATATATTAGTGCCAAAGGAGATTTGTCTCCTAGACAAATTAAGGATCTTAAGAGGGACATGAAGAAGACAAAATCCACATCAACAAGTCAAAGGAATACAAAGAGCAGTTCAGCCAACCCTTCTGCAGGTAGATGATGGCGGACAAAGTTCAGGAACATTAGATCAGTAAACTCTCAGAATTACTTTGAGAGACTTATTAATCTAAATAGAAGAAATAAATACTCATATATTTCCCTAATGGAACCATTTCAAGGGCCTCATGATATTGAAGAATAAAAAAAAGCTGGGATTACAGAATGTTGCAGTAAACAGCTCTTCAAAGATATGGGTTTTTTGGAATACTGATTGGGAAGGAATAGTGCAAACTAACACCTATCAACAAATCACTATTAAGTTCAAACATGCCACATGCCACAAGGAGATGACTATCACAGCTGTGTATGCTAGATGTAGTTCTCTAGAAAGACTTGAGCTGTGGGAGGATATAGAAATGGTTGCTGAAAATAATGACCAACCATGGCTGGTTGGTGGAGATTTGGATGTAATACTAGATGCTTATGAGAAGTTTTGTGGATTTCCTATTACTCAGCATGAGATAATTGACTTTTCTCAATGCATGTGCATTAAATGAAATTAAATTTGTTAGCAGTGCATACACTTGGTGGATTGGAAGAATTGAAGGGGAATGCCTCTTCGAAAGATTGGACAGAGTCTTTGGAAATTAGGAGTTCATGAATGAATTCCCATCCACTGAGGTGCAACACTTGGTAAGATATGGCTCAGTTCATTCTACACACTAAGTAAACTGTAGAAAAGATCAGGAGCCAGTTGTGAGACCTTTAAAGTTTCTCAATTTTTGGATAAAGTATCATAAATTTAAAGAGATTGTGGCTGACTGTTGGAGCTCTGAGGCAAAAGGATCTCCTTTTTCACATTTTCCATGAGAAACTTAAAAGGGTCAAGAAAGCTCTATCCCAATGGAGAAAGGAACATATGAAAATATTTTTCAAAAGATTTCCACACAGGACGATATTTTTCAAAATCTCTCTCCCTATCTTCCCACTCAAGGCATCTGCTACCACGTTTGCCTTGCTCAGATGATAAAGAATGGTGAAATCATAGTCCTTCAGTAACTCAACCCATCTCTACTGGGCAGCCTAGCTTCACTTTCAGTTTTAAAGAAGTCATTGGCCTTGGACATCCCACTCATGACTTGGAGGTGGCGGCAGTAGTTTTTTGCGTTCAAGATTTGGAGGCACTACTTATATGGGGTTCATTGTGAGATCTTCACCGTTCACTGTAGCCTTTAGTACATCAAAAGTCAGCGAGAGTTGACCTCTAGGCAGTGGATATGGGTTGAGTTACTGAAGGACTATGATTTCACCATTATGTATCATCCGAGCAAAGAAATGTTAACACACGACCCTGTTGCATCAATACACAACCAAGACTAACCCCTGAAGCATCACAGTACACTAATAAGCTCTGACTCTCAACTGGAAAAGTCAACACTGGAGCCGAAGTCAATAAGGCCTTAAGCCTCTTAAAACTATCATCGCACTGATCCGACCACTAAAATGGGACATCCTTCCTAGTAAGCCTAGTCAAAGGTGCTTCGATGAAGAAAACCCCCGAATGAGTCTAAATACGGGCTGAGCACCCTATGCATCAAGTCTATGAAAGGTGCGGGGGCATTAGTCAACTTGGAAGACAACACCAGGAACTCATAGTGGCCATAACGTGTCCTAAATGTTGTCTTAGGGATGTCCTCTACCCTAACCTCAATTGGTGGTAGCCTGACCTCAAATCTATCTTCAAAAACATGGGTGAATCCTGAAGTTGATTGAACAAGTCATCTATGCACGACATCATATACCTATTCTTCACAGTTACCTTATTCAGCTACTTATAATCAATACACATCCGTATCGACCCATGTTTTTTCTTCACAAACAAAACTGGAGCCCTCCAAGGTGACATACACGGCCTAATAAATCCCTTAGCTAACAAGTCCTAGAGCTACTCCTTAAGCTCTTTCAACTCAGGTGGAGCCATACAATAAGGATAAATAGAAATGGGCTTGGTACCTGGCTCTAACTCAATAGCAAAAGCAATATCTCTCTTGCATGGAAGGCCTGGTAGGTTGGTCGGAAACACATTAAGGAAATCTTTAACCACATGAACCAACTCAGGAGAAGAAGTGTCGACGCTAGCATCTCAGACATATGCTAGATAAGCCAAACACCTGCGAGAAATCAACTTCCTAGCTCGAAGACAAGAAATAATTTAAGATGGTGCACGGCTAACAGGACCCATGCCACACAGCCGGGGATATGCCAGGCACATCTATGGTAATGGTCTTGGCACGATAATCCAAAACCGCTCGGTGAGGGAATAACCAGTCCATGCCCAGAATCACATCAAAATTTAAGATGTCCAATATCATCAAATCACCCCAAGTCTCCAAATCACCAACAACAATCATGCCGGATCTCACAACCTAATCCACTACTAAAGAATCTCCTATTGGGGTCAAAACAAATATATGAATAGATAATAGCTCACTAGCAATCCCCAAACAAGGCATAAACTTGGTTGATACATATGAACATGTAGATCCAGGATCAAATAAATCTAAAGCTGACTAGCGGCATACATAAATTGTACTTGTAATCACTGCATTCGAGGCCTCTACTTTCGGTCTCCCAGGGACCACATAAAACAAATGCTAACCTCCACTAGACCGACTGCCATCCCTACCACATATTATTCCATATGAGGAACCTCCTCGGCCCTGAATACAACCTCTTTTAGTCATGGATGCACTGCTCTGATATGCTCATCCGTTTCAGCCGACTGAGCGGCAGGCTGAACTTTACCCTGCTGGGGGCAATCTCTAGCATAGTGATGAATGACTCCGCACTCATAACATGTTGTGATGGTCCACCATGCTGGGATGAACTAGCTGCACCGGTGTGGCCACCACGGCCTGATGCCCCAGAAGTTATACCCCTTAAAGTCTTACCACGGTAACCCTGCCTACTACTCTTGCCCTACTCAAACTGAGACCCACTGGAAGCCTAAACCAAACCTGAACTGGCAGACTAGTCTTACCCTGGTGCTTCTGTGGCTGATACCCTCGGCCCCACTGGCATGAACCTCTACCACTGTAATGGGAACCACTGAAACTGCCCTGATAACATGGCCTTTTATCTTTGTCCCCCAGATAATGATAGTACAAATCCTCCATAGTATAAGAATGATCAGCTATAGCCTAGAGATTCTCCCGCAGGCAACAAGTACCTCAGTTGTCTGTCTAAACTCTAACCTCAAACCCCATACAAATCTATGGACTTTGTTGGGCTCGGTAGGGATAATAATGTCCCCAAATAGAGAAAGCTGGTGAAAGCAAGTCTCATACTCAAATACGGTCATAGATCCCTTCATAAGCTTGGTGAACTACTCACTACGATGTTCACGAGCACTCTGAGGAAAGAACTTTGCCATAAAGGCCTTATAGAACTATGTCCAAGATAACAAAGGAGATGTAGTCGGTATACAAGCACCCTGGGCCCTCCATCACAACTAAGCTGGGCCCTCCAGTTGATAAGTAGTATAAGGACCTCCACGAGTCTCCAGTAAACCCAAATGATATACCATCTCCTCAGAATTAGTAATAAAATTGTGCGAATCTTGACCAGGAGTACCAGAAAACCTAGGTGATGCCAATCTCAGAAATCTACCTAGAGCCTTCTGCTCCATCTCTGTCATAACTGGGAAAGGAGCAATAGGTTATGCAATAGAGTGTACCAAAAGAACCTCAGCACGGGGAGCCAGAGTAGCACGTTGCGCCCATAAACTCAGAATATCCAGGGCTACCCCCGAGTAGATATTTGTGCAACCTTAGAAGGCTGACCCTCAATCATACCCTACAACTGAAGAAGTAAACCCTAAACATGTGACGAAGGAGCTGGGGCTGAAGCTGGCATGGGTGGTACCTGGGATGTCCCCTAATCCATAGGTTACTGCTCAGGGACTAAATCGGGCTCAATCTTAACCCTAGGAGCTCTAGTTGGTGCTGCTACTTGGGCACATCCTTAGCCTCTACCTCTATGACCACCCTAGACCCTAGCTGGAGTCGTGTGTGCTGGGGTCAAAGGCTCGCCCTTACTCGCTGCCAAAGACCTCGTACGAGCCATCTGGGAAAGAGTGAAGTAGAACAAGTGAGTTTCCAGGAAACCATCTAGGATAAGACGCACGATATAGAAGCAAGAAAAGAGTCATGTTTCCTAAGATGCCACTGTAGCCTCCTAAAATTTAAGTACGGATGTCTCTGCCCCGATCCACAGGACTCTATTAGACATTGGCTTATATACCAATGACACTGGTGAATCTACGCTCTGATACCAAGCTGTCACAAATCAATTTCTCAGGTCAAGATGGCACCTACAACGATATGTAGGAGAACCAATCTCCGTAGCTTGGAATTGTCTGTAATGGGCTACTAGCTAACTATGCAAGCAAAAGAACAAGATATAAGCGGAAGAAAGAGATCAAGTAAATGAAGAAAGCAACAAGAATACATCTATAAAGGAAACTAAACCATCCCATGACCTGGTATCACAGTATAAGTGGCGCTGCTACATAAACAAAGTTCAAGGGTCCAAAAGAATCGAGACATGGGAGCTTGCTTATCGGACCCTTATGCTTTAGAATATGTTGCCTAGCCTGATAGGAGGCATGGAATTCCTACACCAACTCTGGGAAATATAGGTGGAGTCTTGGTGAAGTAGGTCCAGATTTTCCTGAAACTGTATGTGGGTATTTGGGAAATCAGCTTCAAATACTTCTGCCTCCAACCTTATTTCTTCCAAGATTGGTCGTTTCTCCTAAAACTTTAGATAGTATGCCTCCATCCCCTCGAGGGAAATCGGATTGCAGGCTCAGTAGGACCCTCATCTTGCACAGGGAAGCCTATATTTGTGGATGTTGAAGCTTGATTTGAGGCACACCTCTTTTGGTGGCGCCTATAATCACCTTCCCTGTTTTCTACGAACCTTTAGTTTGGCCCTGGTACCTCCTTGGATATTGTGTTCCTCAACTCAGGCAAATCGCCTAAGTTGAGGGTGGCTACTGTAGAGGAAAGTGCAAAATATGGGTATGAAAAGAAGAGGTTAGTAATAAAAAGGAGAAATAACAGGTGCGGCGGATATGTTAAAGAAAAAAAAAGAGAAAGAAAAATAAAAAGAAAAGAGAAAGAGATGTGATGAAAAGATTAGTCTAAAATAAAAGCCGCACCCGTCAATTCATGAAAATAAAGAAATAACAAAGGATAAAAAGGGGAAGAAAGAATATAATTAGCCTGAAAAGTGGAACATACATAGCGTAGTGTCAAAGAGGGCTTAGTCACTGATTCCCATATCTACCATACCCATCCCCGAGCCTACGTTACAGCCGAATACAGTTCTATAGTGATCCTAACCCAATTGTTTAAAAGCCAAGGTGTAGAAAATAAGGGTAAGCCTATGGTATTGTGCATGCATTGCTTGAATATCTTTGTGAGTGTGAGTGATCTATCTCAGTCCCAGAGACTTTAACTGTATTAGTGTGTTATCGGTACTTCTTTGTGGTAAGGGCACTAGAGCAACTTTGACTTCTGACTGTTAGGGTGAGTCTCATGTGTGTATGTTAAATCATCTATTGATAGCGTAATGTCGTCCATGGATCCTCCTGTGTTGTCTTGATAAATGGAACTTGTACACTTGTTTTGTATTGAAAAAGGATGTGGATACTTGTTGTGAGTTGAATTGCTAAATCATATGACTATCGTAGTTCCTGGTTTTCTTTTGCTAAAGCGTCATTTTAGGATGGTTTTATGTTGTTGCTTGAGGACAAGCAACAGTCTTAAGTTGAGGGCGTTAATGTGACGTAGAAGTACGTCACTTTCGACGCTTAATACTTAGGATTATCGCAAGTTCTTTAGCATTGTGTTGGTAGATTTGATGTTTTATTGTTAAGTGTCCAGGGAAAATGGATCCTAGAGCAAAGTGTCAGAAATTGAGCTTAAAAGGGAAGGCTAAAGGGATGACAGACCAGTTGACGGTCCTTGGTTCTGGACCATGGACCCGTCCTGTTGACTCATACACTAAAGTATAGAAACTGTGAAAAAAGAGATGAGAAGTATGACCCAGTATACGAGCCGTCATTCCTAAACACATCTCGTCCTGTAGACTCGTAGACTGAAGGAACTGCAGATGTGAAAAAAGAGGAAAAGGAAGGACGAATCATTGTATGAACCGTACTTCCAAAGTACAGTCTGTCCTGTTGGACTCGTAGTCACTGATCAGAGAAGGCACAAAAATGGACCAAGAAACCATGAGTCAAGAGATGAACCATCATTCAGAAGTATGACTTATGGTTCCACCAGTTGTTTCCCAAGACAGAAATGGTTGACCATCCAGAAGCACGGTTGACCTAGCCGAGATCCCTGCCGAGTTCAGTTTCCTAGTTTTGTTAGGACAAAATTTCCATTATCTATAAATACTTTTTCTAGGTTTATTTTACATTTTTTCATGCTCGTTACTTTGTTAAAAACACATTCAAAATATTATTTGTTTGTGGTTTTGAGAGTATAATACATTCATAGTTCATTGTTCTTGATTTCCATCTTCATCGATTCAAGATTCTGGATTTCTTTATCTCTTATAGGAAGTATATGATCATGAACTTATTAATAACTCTTGATTGTTTACTTATGAACTGTGTAGCTAAATCCACAACTAGGATTGTGGGAACCATGAAGGATTAACGAAGTAGGTAAAGTACTTGGGTATGCTAGGGTAGTGTTTATGCATGTATTGTTCTTCCCTTTGCTTTGATTGCTTTTTACTGGTGTGCAACGTTTGAACTCGCTTTATCCTTACTTGCTGGACCAAGGAGGTAACGGATGGGAAAAGGGTTGTTTAACAACAGAGATTTGAGGCTACCAACCCTTATCTAATAACTTGACCTTGTTCGAGAATAGCTAATCTGGGATCCAGGGTAAGGGTTAGTAAATCATACACCCACGGCCGGACCAAGGTGTGTGGTGAAATTCATCTATCTATCGGACCAAGGATTTAGGTGAACCTAACTTACCGATTCTACATTCTAAGCACCAAACTAGTTTACTAAGTATAATGCCTTACTAAGTTATGATCTCATGGGGAACACTACCCTAATCATCTCTCCAATTGATTACAACTCTTAAATTTTCACGTGTTACTTATTTACATTCTAGTTACAATTAGTACTTGTTACTTTAAAAAAACCTTTTAGAGGGAAATAAATGACTAAGAGCGCGATTAAACATTAATCGACCATATTACTACCATATTCCCTGTGGGATCAATCCCAACCTTCGTTGGGTTCTATATTTTATCAGCGACCGCTTATGCTTCTCAAAGGAGGTGTAATTTGGGCGTATCAGGAATTAACGCAATAGCATGGAGTTATGAGATTTTAACTCATCACTATCATGTTAAAAGGCCTCGCGACCGCGAGGCATTGAATAGTCACTAGGTATTAAGTTCAAATGAATAGTTTTCAAGAGTTAAAATTGGCCTTACAACTTGGTTATTTTTCTCCCCCTTAAGCACAAAAAACTAATAGTAAAAACTCATCCATCAATTTCAATTCCATAGTGTTCCTACTGTGCATCTCAAAAGGTATGTGTTCCCTCTCCTACTCTTTTCTTTAATGTTGTTCTTTTGTGCTCAATCATTAGTTCTAAATGGCACGTGGGTGTGAATGTTTGCTTTCAAAAAGAAGTATGAATTGGGTTTTTGAATTGCAAATTTTTGGGTGAAAACTGGATGTGACGGAGCAAGCAGTTGGTTTATTATTTTAAGGTTTAAATTAGCCCCATTGGGGTGTTATAATGGAGGAACAAAAAGGTGCAAAGCACCTGTTCGACGAAAGGCCTGAATGAAAATTTTCTGGGCAAAGAAGACGACCCTCGCAATCGTGACACCCAATCTTGCGATCGCGCGGAACAATTTTTCTTAACTTCACGATTACGATGCCCAATCCTGCGATCGTGAAGAACAAAATTTTTTAAAAATAAAATGTTCCTTCATGATCGCGATGAAAAATCTCGTGATCGCGATGGCCAACTGCAGGCAGTCCCAAAATAGTAGCTTTGCCCAGCTCTGTTCGGAATCATTTTAACTCATTTCTTTGGCCTAATCATGTCCCAACACATTGTTTTATATTCCTATATTAGTGTTTGACAATTTTATTCCTCGTGTAGGTACTTAAGTCTTGAATTGGCTCCGGCATCTAATGAAATTAAATAAGATGATGCCAACCAAGTGGCTGAAGAGGAATATTTTGACCAAGGCACCTTTGTCTCCCTCAAATGCTCCCAATTATATGATCGTCACTTGATGAAAACCATCATAATGGAGCGGGGAATTTTGTTTGATGGTTTGGAAGAGAAATGGTCCAACTTCTACAAAAAGTTGGTCACAAGTAGGTAGGTGTACTTCGCCACTGAGCCTATCAAGGAAAACTTTACTGTAGTCCGTGAATTTTATGCTAATGCTGCAGAGACAAACTTTGTCAATGACTTTGTTGTGATGGTTCAGGGCGAGTTAGTTTGATTTAATACGGAGTTGATCAATGCATATTATAACCTCCCAAATACCGATAATGCCTCATTTAAAGCCCGATCTACAGAATTGGGGACTGATTGGTTTGTTTAAAAGCCACATGATGGCACGATTCCACAATGGATAGACTTGGATATGAGAATTTAGCCTCTGAGTTCACCCTTGAAGCTCGCACTTGGATTTCTATCATTTGTGCCCAAATCATGCTTTTGAAGAATGAATTTGATATGACACCTGAAAAACTGGTGTTTATCTGTGCTATGATGGAGGTCCTCTCTGTGAATGTGGGCAATTAATTGTGCAAGAGATTTATAAGGTTGTGCTAAAAGGTAGCAAAAGCTTATTCTTTCCTTCTTTGATCACATACTTGTGCTACCAAGCTGGGGTTAGAAAGAGGGATGGTGAAAATGAAAGAAATCCGGAAAAGATGATTCACCCTTTGAAGAAGAGAGGAGCCGAGAAAGCATTAAATAAGAGGAAGATCGACGTGGCTTCACCATTATTTGGTCTATTCTCCGGATCTAGAAAGGCACTTGAGTCATCCGTTGTTGTTGAGGCTATTGGGCCACTCAGGATATGTCCCCCAACTCTTAACCACATCTCCAGCCAGGTCTATGGCATGGATGCCCAGATTTGCCAGATTGTAGCGAGTTTGCATTCAGGTCTGGGAGAGAGTTCTATCACACCAACATATTGTCCATCATCTTCTACTACTACTAGTGGTCCTACACTAGCTAGTGTATCTAGGGAGTAATAGTATGTTAAATAAAGGTTGTTAAAGGTAGAGAGGCGACATAAAAAGTAGAGGGACCATGATAGAAAGCAAAACAAATTCCTCACAAAGATGATGAGCACTTTGAGGAAGTTATGTGGATCTGAGGCAGGCGATTATGATGATGAGGCAGAGTGGGTCCTTTCTGGGCCTAGCATCTTTGGTTCTGAGTGATACCTTTAAGGAGCCCTCTCAAACTTATCTCTTGTTTTAATGCAGTGAGGGCACTACACTGTTTTAGTTTAGGGTGGCGTGTTGGACCACACTTTATCTAGCTTGCTTTATTTGTTAATAGTATTTTGCCCTTTCAAAGCTTGTTTTTATTGGTTTGGATATTATTGCGCCCTCGCCAAGCTTGTTTACTTTGATGTTAAATATTAGTGCGCCCTTGTTGGGTTTGTTTTGATATTCTATGCCCTCGTCGGGTTTTGGAGTTGCTATGGATGAAGTTGATGGTGTATGTTCTTTAGTTTTCTTTACTTTTAGTTTCTTTGGTTTCTTTAGTAGTTGGCTTGTTGAATGTTTTGGGGCCAAGGGAAGTCTGAGTACCCATTAGGCTAAGTTAAAGCTTGTGTATTGGGTTGAGTATATGTGTTGGTGAATTCTGAGTAGCCATATCAATTTAGATAGATAAATTGGCCCAATGATAGATTGAGTGACGTTATTCTTAAGGGAAAATTGTTATCTTTTGAGATATTGGGAACATTGACTTGTTTGGTACTAATGGAGTTAGTCTTGCATGCAAACTGAAATAAGCACACCCTTCCAAAAAAATTTGAAAAGTTATGTGGCAAAGAATGATGTTTGTGACAACCCCTTTAATCTTTTTGTGGATCTTAATTCATTTGATGTGATAATTGGAATTGTAGAATGTAACTCTATTGTTCTTGTTTAGGAAGTGAAATTGACCATTCTTGAATGATTCGCATGCCATGTGTGGTAAGATTTTGTTAAATAATTCTTGTACTTGCTTGTGTTCACTAGAACTTGTCTGATTAGTCATTCAATGCTATTCTTGATTGCTTTTGGTTGGAGATATGATCTTAGACTTTCTTTGTGATTTTTGGAAGCCTACTTAGTCTTAAAAGCCTACCACTGCTCTAAATGTATCACTAGTGACTCCATTTGAGCTTAATACCTTTTGTTTGGCAACCTCATTACAAGCCTTGGACTATTTTGAAAATGAATTCCTCTTTTGAACCTTCCTTTTTTGAACTCGATAAATGTGAATTTGAGGCTAAAAGCCTATGTTTGAGGGTGATTGACAAACACCTTGGAGGAAATGAGCAATACAGCATGGTTTGTGTCAAGATTTAAAAGAATTTGTAAAAGAAAGGATCAAGTTGAAAAGAAATGCAAAACAAAAAAAAAAAGAGAAAAAGAATGAAATCCTCCAAGGTGAATAGAATGATAAAATTGGGGCTTCAAATGAAATAAGTAAAATAGTGCTTTGTGTTGCATGAAATATAAAAGAAATGGCTTTGGTTTCGAATTGAAAAAGTTTTGAAGTGTTCGATGAGGATGTAGTAACTTTAATCCCAAATTTTTATCATACCCTTGCCCAAACCTACATTACAAGCTTAGAAAAGTCCTTTGAGATCTCCGACCGATTGTTTTTGAGTTAGTGGAGAATGAAAATAAGGGCAAGCTTATGGTTGATACTTTTAGTACTTGAAATTCTTTGTGAGTATGAGTGTTGGTGCATTTGTACCTTGTGTTATCTTTGTACATAATTTGTTTTAGAACTTTCGTTCTTGTGAGGGCATGCAAAATTAGGAGAGTTGGTGAGATTGATAAATTCTGAAAATGAGTCAATTCAGCATGTTTGGTTAACTAGTGGTTTTGAGTGACTTCTTGAAGATTGGTTGTTGTCACTTGGTTGTTCTTATAGTCCCATTGCATCCTTGAATTGTGTTTTGAATAGAGGGGAGTGCTTAGATAAAATTAACATGTGAGTGACTAATCATTGGGACCAACCAAAGTCATGCTCGGTGATTGAAATGGATTTTCCTTGGCTTATAGTGATGTTATTGCACTTGTGTTGTGTATCACTTGAATTAGAATTTTAAGTTGCTTGAGGACAAGCAATATTATAAGTTTTGGGGTTTGATAATTTGATATTCTACCTACTTGTTTAGCTTTTAATCTTATGCTTTTGCTAGTACAAAGTGGAAAAATAGTGCAATTGACACGAATTACTTATATTCTATTGGTTTCTGTGTTTTAGAAGTATTCGGGAAGGATTCGGGCGAAAAAAAGTCAAAATGGAGCTAATTGAAGTTGCTAATCCCTAGCAAGAAAATGTTCATCATGACCGCAACTGCAGTACATACGGTCGCGGTCAACAAGAAGTCAACGCCACGCGACTGCGAGGAAAGTGCCACGCGACCGCGGTAAACCATCAGTCAAAGCTATACGATTGCGATAGTGACCTCATGCAACTGCATGGATGGGATTAACAGACCATCGCTATCGCAATGCTTACTCACACGATCGCGATGAATAAATCAGCAGCAACAGGGCAGATCTGGAAAATCACATTTTTGGTAACCCCAATCCACATAAAAGCACAACCTAACCATTTTGGAAAGATATTCTAGATTATGCACAATTTTTCTTTAACCAATTCATACTTAGTCTTAGAGTGAACAAATTAGGGCTAGCTTGGGGAGCAAGTTCATCCTCCAACACCCTTGGAGTGAATATTGAAAGCTTTTATTGTAAAATCTTTAGTTCCTTTCTTTAACTCTTTCTTTGTATTGCTAAATTCATAGGTTTGTTGGTTGATTCGAGATTTGGATATTGTGTTAGATATAAACAATATTTGGGTGTGATTTCTTTAGCTCTTTCTTTGTATTGCTCGAAAGACGTTGGTAGATAATCGACACTTCTAAGGCTTGTTTCATTTTACCCATGATTAAGCTAGTTTGTATTTGATAAACTTGTAATGGATCTTATGGATTTGAAGTAATACCCATTCCAAAATCACCCTTGTGATCCTTGCGTTGGGAAGATTGGTCGACTTCACTTGCAATATCATTCGTGTTTTCAACAACAAAACCCCCCAATCATTTTATTTCTTTTTTGCTCTTTGAACTTCAATAAGTTGCTTTAATTCTTTATTATCTCAATAACGATTACATTGTTCTCTATGGGATCGACCCCGAATCCCGTTGGGAACATAAATTTTGTTTTTTCTGACGATCACAATCACTTTCTCTTGGAGAATGTATTTGAGCGTTATCAGGGACCACCCCTACTACCATGCACACTGCCTCTAGTCGGTGGCATTGGAACCCTGGGAAATAAGACCTGTTGGCTCTGATGACTGGAAGGTGTGATCGTGGGGCAATCCCTAGCAAAGTTCTCACACTCACCGCACTGAAAACAATCTCTACCAGAATGAATTCTGACATGAAGATCTCCTTGAGCCTGACTGGCCACCACAACCTACACAACCTGAATGCAAACCTCGGGAAACCTGACCTGCACCATGCCTACTATGCTCAACATGCTCTGTACTACCACCCTCTGAAACTTGTGGAGCCACTGAAACTGGCCTGCTAGATAGAAAGAAATAAAACCGATCTCTACCAGAAAATCCCCTACCTCGAGTTTGAGAACCTCAAAAACTACCCTGACAATGAAGACTCTTGGCACTACCTCCATATGCCTCGCGACATAACCCCTCTATAGCCCAAGCATGATCAACCACCTAAAGAAAGGTAGTCCAAACTATCACCAAGTGCTCTGTCGCCAAACGGAGTGGTGAAATCAATCCTCCAACAAAGCCTTAAACTCTCCCAAATACTGTAGGCACAGTCCTAGCAGTGTGGCTAACCACCTCGTGAAATGTTACCTCATACTCCAATATTGACATACAACCCTACTGGAGAATTGGAACCTCAAACCTAACCAAAACACTACTCGAAGAACCAGGTACTGCCCCTACCTGGGGTACTGATACACCCTCCAAAAGACTCAGAGTCCTAGACACAGTATCCTGAAGAACTGGAGTAGCCATATAACCTACCGGAGGCTGGGCTGGCCCCAAACCCCCTAGCTGATGCGGTAAGCTCTCACCCAGAAAACCTGGCGCCGGAGGAAACATTGAAGAAATAGGAACAGAAGCCTCATCGTCACCCGTTGTCATACTCATCCTAGGCATATGAGAAGGAATGGTACAAATGAAGTTTAGAAGTCGATAGAGTCATGAACGCACAATAGGGAGACAAGAATAGGGAACTTTTCCTAATTATGCCTCGTAGCCTCCCGCAGATAGGATACGGACGTATGCGTACCAATCTGTGAGACACAAATAAGACACTTTCCCTTGTACCAACAACACATGAGAACCTAGATCTCTAATACCAAGCTATCATGACCTAATTTCTCAGGTTATGATGGCACCTACAACCCTCCAGTAGGAGAACCAATCCCTGTAGCCCAGAATGGTTAGTAATAGGCTACTACCTAAACTAACACGCACAATAAGCAGAAAATAAATGGAAGTAGATTTAAATAGAATAACGCGGAAGCAAACAACCTGAACATATACATAAAGAAGCTAAGTCAACCCATAGACCTGGAGTCGATAGTACAGGAGCCTCTACTAGAATACAAGTGCTAGAGATAACAAAATAGAATATACAACAGTCTTTAAATAAACAAAGAGTAAAAGTTCCAAAAGATGAGATGTGGTCAAGCCCTGGTCGTCAGGAGCTCACCCTAGTCTCGAATATCCAAAAGCTATACGAGTCTTCACGCGGTCAATGGCGAAAGATCACACTAGGATCTGCACCAGGAAGATGTAGAAGTGTAGTATGAGCACCAATTGCAAAGCAATGGGTACCCAGTAGGCATCATAGGCTGATTGAGCACATATAAGATATAAATGCAATAAATAGCAGATAATCAAGAAAGCAGTCATAGAAACAACAAAGAAAGCACATGGAAACTAGCACGCACAGAAGATCAAGAGAATACAAGCATGTTATGCTAGTCATAGAAGATATACATAATACAAGACACGGGTGAAGGAAACAAGAACACACCTAGATCCTTGCAACAACAATATATAGAAGAGGGAGTTTAAAAAAGGATGGCGGTATACCGGCAACCTCAATAAATGAGAAGGAAGAAAAGAAAACAAACAACATAATCATGCTAAAAACAATAATACTATTAAAGAAATCATGCTAAGAACACCACTTTAAAGACAAGAATAATCAAAAAGAAATCTCAAAGGTACAACCCTAGGATAGAACAAGCTACACCGCAAATAAAAAGGGGCCACTAATCATAGCCACAGAGAGATAGAACCCGCTAACCCATTAATGATCAAAAGTTCTTATAGTCAGAACCTCAACAAGCAAGAAACCACTAATCCACTAATAATCCGAAGCCTTTGACAAGTACTCAATAAGATAGCAGTAATATAATCTACCTACAGTCCCAAAAGGCTCGCATACACCCGAAGAACACATACAGGTGAAAACAAACCCTATCGGAGCGTACACTGAGCAAATAGCAAACAAGGGTGGATCCGAATACAATATGCATGATGTGATATAATATGATGGAATTGGTGTGATAGTAACCCTGTATGTACCTCCTCCGGTGCCTATAGGCCTAGTAGGTAGGATCCATGGAAGGACTTCCATGTATACCTCAACTGCACCATATACCCCTTCTCCGGCACACTCGCCATGTAACCCCTGGTACGAATCGACAAAGTCCATGGAGGTCCTTGACCACATACTAAAATAGAATGTGAAATCTCAAAGTATAACTGCCCAGAATGTATCTAGGTGTAAACCAGTGATCGAAATCTCATAGTACATGCCCGAAGTCTATCCGGGACTAAATCAGTAATAGTAATCTCAAAACCCAAGTATAGGGTGCCCCGAGTGTATCCGGGTCTAAATCTATTGTAAAAACATGTCTAGCACTACGGAACAAATGAGTGTAGTATCAGTATGAAAACCAGTGATAAAATCATCATAATATCCCTTTTATTCCAAGAAGATCCATCAAGTCATTTCCAAATCCCATTTTTATTAACATTTATTCCGAAAAATCGGTCCTAGAGCCATTTAAAGTTTAGAAAATTGGTGTTACTAGGACCATTGCCAAAACAGTAGTAAAACATGAAGAAAATAGTTTGCATGAACGATATGATCGCAACAAACAATAGCCTAACGACTCACAATCAACCTATCAGCCCTACACAGGCACAATCATCTCTACAACATAAATATCCTACCTAACCTAACATCTCGATGTTCGAGACTCACGGACATTCCCAAATATCCCACCATCTTTGGTCCAAAGGTAAATACGAAGGCCACACGAGCCACATGGTTAACATTATGATACTACAACAAATACTACAAATAGAGTAAAAAATAAATGGACTGAAGAGGCAGACAAGGTCTGGGGTGCCAACCTAGAATACCCAACCCAAGGATGCTAATTAATACATTAATAGACTATATATGTAGAGTCTAAGGTAAGGAAGACCATAACCTACATGTCATCTGACGACTAGCTGTTGGAACATCATTGTCCAAGCTCGAACTACCCTGAGAAGCCCTGAATTGTGAACACACTATCAACACAATATACTACTCATAAAGATGAAGCCAATGGTACCCTAATGCTAAAAACATATCTAGATCAAAATCCGGTCACAAGCGGGCCCATGGGACTCACAACCCAAAGACGAAAATGAAGAACACACGATGTTCCCAATATTCCCGGGAGAACATGCTCCAAAATTGAGTTGATTTGCACCGTTACAAGGGCTCAAAACAGCCCAAGAATCAGAGAATTCAAAGAGGGAGTTAAAGAAGAAGAACGTAATATTAAGGAGGAAACGTACTGGATTAGAAGCCACTAAACGATCAAGAACCGGAAATTATAAACCTCTAAGCTGTTGGGATGATCAAGGATGAATATGGTGGTGTTTGGAGCTAATTTTACGTCATGACCCAAAACTGGGCCATGATGGTGCCTACATAACCCTCCAGTAGGCAAGCCAAACCCAATAATGCGGAAGACAATAAAAGCAGTTAAAGTAAGAAAAATGAAAGTCATAAATAAGGGAGATAGGGCCAATAGCATATATGCATACCAACTGTACTAAATATACAAAAGATGACCCTAAAGTGACTATGAAGACCAAACATACACGAGAACCAACCCGGACCTGGTGTCACCAGTACAAGAGTGACTTAAGTATGGAGTAGCTATACAATAGACTCTTGTTATCCAAAATACAAAATATAGAAAGAAATACCAGATGGAAAGCATGTAAAGTCTCTAAGGCGTCGGGTGCTCATCGCAATCTGAACTGCAACAGGCCTCAAACGAAGGGAGGGTCAATGAGAGTGGCTCGTACTAGGTGTTGCATCAAAAAAAAAATGAAGAGTGTAGTATGAGTACCAAATAAATGGGTAGCCAGTAAGCATCATAGGACGATCGAGCGCAGAAAGATAATATATATAATATAAATTACAAGAAAGTAAGCTAAATACAGGGATCCACCTAAATCTAGTTATAAAACTGGAAATAGAACTAACCAAACAAACAAGAAGGAAAATAACAAAAGAATCAAGCCAGGCAACTGACAATCCAAATATACTCAAGCCAATGCAATACGAAGGGAGATGATGCGATGCATACATGTATAAAAGTAAAACCCAGAATATCGCATCAGGCGACCGAAATTTAACATCGGACTCATCAACATATGTATCAAAAGTAAAAACCCAGAATATTGCATTGGGCACCCGGAATTTAACATCGGACTCATCAATATATACAGGAGCCCGAAATCGATCATCGGACTCATCAACAGAAAAGTAAACAGAGAAAAGGTCTGAAAATATCCCACGGACCGGCATAAAAATAATGCTTTCCTATCCCTTCCAAAACTAATAGTAAAACCAAAATAATTTCCTTTAAGGTCCGAAAATCATAGTAGCTATAGTAAATCTCATGTCTGGAACCAAAACCTCGAAAATCATTCCTTTCTACACCGATAGCATGAGAATGCAGAATGAGCATGGAATTTCCACATTTAGAGAATATAGCACACAACAGGGCAAAACAAGGAAAAAATACCCTTCAATCAAGAGAACAAACCTGGAAACTCCGCCCAAATCCAAGCTATGGCCTCGGGCCCATAGTTACGCAAAATGATGAAATAAAATAGGAAGAACAAAAAATAACTACGAGAACAGCTAAAGCAACCGCTCTTCATCTAAAACCTCCTAAAAGCATACTAAGGATTCTATAATAGGCACAACAATACTACGGGCTCCTAGACTAAGTGTAACATGAATAATTCTAAACGATGATCCAAAATGACAAAAACAATACAAGAAACATGATTTAAGCCTAATTCTACCTAAAGTCCAACCTAAGGTTTCAGTAACATATATAATATAAAAATCTAACTAAACTCAATCTAGGAAAGTAAAGCGTAACCTACCTCAGGGCCGAACTGTAAACACAAACCGTCACTCGTATGCCTTCCCCTCCGAACGGCCTCAAAAAACTGCCACACTATCAAGAATATAACTCAAGTTTCATATCAAGAAAAATGACACCCATATTACTATACAGAAAATCGGGCCGGAAATCGGGTTGGAAAATGACCCTCCCGGCCTGTGCGATGAAACGAAAAATAAAAATCACAATTGTATTTGCAATGGGTTAAAGAACCCATGCCGAAAAATTACGCATGAACAAAACTCATTCCGGGGCCCAAAATAGCCCTGAAGTCCTCTTGATTAAGGGAAACAAAAATGGATAAATAAGAATTTTTAAGAACGGAAACATACCAATTATAATGCAAGAAATGACCGCGGACTGGAATTATAGCCACCACCAAGCTTGGGGAAAGTTGGAGTTCAAGATTTGAAGTTTGACCTCTAAACAATGGAGGAAAACCGAGTAGGAAAAAAGTTGGAGTTGAAATGAATTTGAAAGAAAGTGGGCAGCTTATAACTGTCAGCGCCTAGCGCAGCCGCCCCTGCAGGCGCAGGGGCAGCCACGCCATAGCGTCCAAGGCGCTGCAGAAGCGCAGGCGTGCATAGGCTAGCGCAGGAGCACCAACGCAGGTGCGGCCAGGCATCCATCATGGCGCCATACCAGCAACAACTGCTGCAATTGCCAAGTTTTAGCCAACTTTCAAACGGAAGGACCCCCGGGAATGCATCAGGAGTCTCAGGAACAAAAATGAGTTGAGATATTCAACTAAAAATAATATTCTGGACTCAACAGAATTGAAAAAAATCCTAACGCAGGTTGGTTTGACAAAAAGTGGGCCCCATGCCCAAAACCAACTATAGGCCAACCTTAACCAAAATGAAACCCAAGGGCCAAAAATGAGTCCGGAAGCCTCAGGACCTGAACCAAAGGTACCCCTAGCCCAATGTCGACAATTCGGAGCTAACAACACTAACAAAATTTCCATTTGAGGTAGTCTTCTTTGAATGTTGACTATAGTCAACCCCACAAGCCAAACTGGCCTGAAAACACAGAAAACAACACAAAGCCAAATCAAAAGTAGTCAGACCCAGTCCAAGGGTCCCACTAGACCAAAATCCATATTCCAGAGCCAACGGAACTGTCAAAATTCAATTTTGAGCGCGTTTACCAAGAAAGTTGACCAAAGCCAATGATTTTCTAAGTTCAAGTTCTAAAACAGGAAAATGGTCATAATGACCTAACAAACAGCCCAAGCACCGAACTGTCAATCTCAGCAAGTCATAAATGACATATAGCCGCTTCGAGAAAGCTCAAAACATGGAAAAAGTATGAAAAACAAGAAAATGACCTTGAGGGTCATTATAATATCCACTACTAAAAGGACTTTCATCCTTGATATTTAGGGAAAAGATAATACTTGAAGACTAAAAAAGGCGAGGATAGCGGGTCCGTGTGTCGGTCTCAATCTCCCAAGTAGCCTCCCTGATAAGGCGATGCCACCACTAAATCTTAACTTACAGAATCTCCTTGGACCTTAATTTCCTAACCTGCCTGTCAAAAAGAGCAACAAGCTCTTCCTCAAAGGCTAAGGACTCATCCAACTGAATCGAATCCCACTAGAGCACGTGAGACTCATTCGGGATATACTGCCACATCATAGAGACATGAAAAACTTAGGACTGAGCTTACCCTTCCTCCCGAACCTCATCACGCCCTTGATGAGGGAAACACGAAGGAACACACTGTCACTAACCATGAAATCTAGATCTCAAACTCTCCGATCAGCATAACTCTTTTGCTTACTCTTATCTCTCTTGAATGACCCAAACTCTATCTGTAGAATCACGAAGCAAATCAATACCCCACGGCCTAACCTTAAAAGCATCAAACTAACCCACCAAAGATCTACACTGCCTGCCATACGAAGCCTCAAATGGGGCCATCTGAATGCTGGAATCGTAACTATTATTATATGCAAACTCTGCCAAGGCTAAACACTGGTCCCACTGACCCCAGAAATCAATAACATAGGCTCGCAACATATCCTCTAGATCCTGAATGGTACGCTCTGACTGACCGGGTGTCTGTGGATGAAAAGTGGTGCTAAGCTAAACTCTAATACTTAACTCTCTCTGAAAAGACCTCCAGAAATACAAAGTGAACTGAGTACCACGATCAGTAATGATAGAAATTGGAACACTATGCAACTGGACAATCTCTCAAATATAGATCTGAGCCAACATCTCGGAACTGTAGGAAGACTGAATCGACAGAAAGTGAGCAGACTTCATTAATCTATCCACAATGACCCAAATAGCATCAAATCTATGCAAGGTACATGGCAAACCAACCACGATGTCCATAGCTATCCGCTCCCATTTGCACTCTGGAATGGATAGCCTCTGAGACAAACCTCCTAGCCTCTGGTGCTCAAACTTCACCAGCTGACAGTTCAAGCACCTAGACACAAAAGCTGAAATATCCCTCTTCATCTTGCATAACTAGTAGTGCTACCTCAAATCACGATACATCTTAGCTGCCCTAGGATGAATGGAATGTCTAGAACAATGAGCCTCTTCTAAGATCAATCTAACCAAGTCACCAACTCTAGGAAAGCAGATATGACCCTCAATCCTTAGAACACCCTCTGAATCTAAGGTTGCCTCACTAGCCTCACTGCTCAATACCTTGTCACGAATGATCCTCAACCTCACATTATCAAACTGTTGTACCTGGATCTGCTTCAACAAGGAAGATCTAGCCTCAACATAACCAAGAATATGTCCCGGCTTAGAAATATCAAGTTTAACCAACCTGTTAGCCAAGGACTAGATGTCCCAAGCCAAAGGTCGCTCCTCTATCACTAAGAAAGCCAAGATACACATACTCACTGTCTTTTGGCTCTAGGTATTCGCTACCACATTTGCCTTGCCCGGATGATAGAGAATAGAGATGCCATAGTCCTTCATTAACTCCAACCACCTGTGCTGCCTCAAATTTAGATCCTTCTGGCGGATAATGTACTGAAGACGATGATGGTTAATGAAGATCTCACAATGCACGCCATAAAGATAGGGCCTCCAAATCTTAAACATGAAGACTACCACAGCCAGCTCCAAGTCATGTGTGGGGTAGTTCCTCTTGTGAACCTTTAATTTTCTGGAAGCATAAGCAATAACTCATCCCTACTGCATCAACACATAACCCAACTAATACCTGAAGAATACGATAAAACCCTGACCCTCGTACGAAAGAGTAAGAATCGGAGAAGAAGTCAACAAGGCCTTAAGCTTCAGAAAGCTTTCCTCGCACTCATCTGACCACTGGAAGAGAACATTATTTTGGGTCAATCTAGTCAATGAAGCTTCTATTGAAGAAAACCCCTTCAAAAACCACCTGTAGTAGCCTGCCAACCCAACGAATTTACGAACCTCGGTAGGAGAAGTAGGCCTAGCCCAATCACAATCTGCCACAATCTTCACTGGATCCACCATAATCCCATCCTTGGACACCACGTGCCCTAGGAATGCCACAAACTCAAGACAAAACTCACACTTAGTGAATTTGGCATATAACAAATCATCTCGTAATGTCTTAAGTACAACTCAAAGATGCTGCTCATGCTCCTCTCTACTCCTCAAATATATCAGAATTTCATCGATGAACACAATCACAAATGAGTCCACGTAGGCAATGAACACGCAGTTCATCAACTCCATAAATATTGCTAGGGCATTAGTCAACCCAAAAGACATGACTAGGAACTCATAATGGCCATACCGTGTCCTAAATGCAGTCATAGGGATTTCTACAACACTGATCCTGAACTGGTGATAGCAAGACCTCAAGTAAATCTTAGAGAACACTATTGCCCCTATATATGGTCAAACAAATCATTAATACGCGGCATCAAATATTTTTTTTTCACTATCACCTTATTCAACTATCTCTAGTCAATACGCATACGCATGGACCTGTCCTTCTTCTTCACAAACAGAACTAGAGCACCTCACAGAGACACACTAAGCCTGATGAACCCTCTACTTAATAGATACTAGAGCTGATCCTTAATCTCCCTTAACTCAGCTTGTGCCATCTGATATGGCAGAATAGAAATGGGTTGAGTGCTCGGCTCAACATCAGTACCAAAGTCAATGTAACGATCTGAAGGAAGACCCAAAAGATCAAAAGGAAACACATCTGAATACTCGCAAACCATAGAAACTGACTCAAAAGAAGGTGTGGTGGCACTAGTATCATGGACATAGGAAAGATAGGCCAAGCACCCCTTCCCAACCAACCATTGGGCACTCAGGAAAGATATAACTCCCCTCGGCATGTGGATATCAGAACCCTTCTATATAATAGGAGGGATAACATGAATCCATAGAGTAACAGTCTTGGCAAAGAAATCCAATATCGCATGATAAGGAGACAACCAATCCATGCTTAAGATCACATCAAAATCAACTATATCAACTACAACCAGGTCTACCCATGTGTCATACCCTAGGATAGTCACCATATAAGCTCGATACACCTAATCCACTACTAAAGAATCTCCAACTGGGTATATACATGCAAGGTCATATGCAATAACTCACAAGCATACTCCAGATGAGTAGGATAATAAGTAGATACATAGGAGAATGTAGACCCCTGATTACGCTCAAGCGTACTCTCCTAATAAGAGGTATCGATGATTGTTAGAGAAAATTTTTTTATAGCTCCCAACGAGTGTCGGGGTCGATCCCACAATGAATTTAGAGCTTAGCCTAGGTAATTGTAAAACAGACTTCACAACGAGAGTGAGTAATGTAAAAGGGGGGAATCGAGAATCTATCATAATTTCACCATTCAACAAAGCAAATAAAGTAAAAATGAGTGTAGATAATAGAGAGGACGACTAGGGATATGTGTCAAATAGGACTCTAACATGGGATACGGTGATTGCTTATTCATGAAAATTCATGCTTATTGACATGGGTAACCTTGGTTTTAGGTATGGTTATTCATCTCTCGATCAACAAAATATATTCAACAGTCTTAAGTCAAGAACTATTGATTAAGCAATGAACAACCAAGCTAAGGCTTAGGGAGGTCACACTATTTCTAGCTTAGACCCTTAAATGGGTGATTCTGTTGATTTGAGCTATTTCTAGCCTCAACCTGAATGGAAGTCCAAGTTCCTACTAGCAATTTCACATCTGAAGTTATGAACCTCTTTGTCAAGAAAGAACACAACCAAGTAAGATAAATCAATATTTGCAACCACAAATTTTAGAGTTACAATATGGTGAAATCACTAGACCCATGTCAAATAAGCATTTATAAACAAGAATTGGCAACCAACCACACCCATTTATCAAGTAACTATCATCAACACATCCCTAGATAAGAGGTTTAGCTACTCATGCTTAAGGAAAGAGATATACCAAATGGGTAATACAATTTCCCTTCCATTCAATCTAAATTTCACAATATCCAAGCTCAATTTGTACACAAATGGTGGTTCTTAGAGTTGGGAAGAAGGAATTGGGAGAAACCCTCTTCTTGTTCTTAGAAGGGAAAGCGTCTTCAAAACTATTCAAAACTCTGAGAACTAACTGAACTATTTAAAATTGTGCCTAAAATGGGTTTATAAACATTCCCAAAACATCACATAAATTTAGACAAAATTGTCATTCAGGTGGTGTACGGTGGGATGTGTGGTTTGCACGTCAGCATGTGCGCATCACACACCCTTTCCAGTGATCTAGTGACTCAGGCCAATTGGGAAGCTTTATGCAAATTGGGGTGCGGTTCGCGCAAGGCCTTGTGCACATCGCACAACGACTACACCCCTTAGCAGATCCTTTAGTAATCTTCAAGCTCCATGCGATGGAAGGTGTATGCATCACCAAGGTAAATGTGTGTCGCACAGGCACCACATCTCTCAGCAGAATCTTCATCTTATTTGAACACTCCATACTTCACTCCTTTTTGGCTCTTTTTGGGTTCATTTCCTTATTTTCTATCTTTGATCACAAGTACCTGCATATACATCAATAAAGGCCATAAGAACCTCTAAATCTCATCAAAACCTAGCAATAATTCATGAGTAGAGGATTAATAAGTTTGTAGATTTTTGACTTATCAAACCCCCAAACTTGAACAATTGCTTGTCCTCAAGCAAGATACTCACAAGGTAAGGAATGAATTATGCTCTAGACTCAATCAAGGCACCAAAGATTACTCTATTCTAAAATCTAGGAAAAATAACAAACAAAATGACTCAAATAAAAGACTAAAAATATTGTGCTCATCTCAATTTGAACTACCACATTATCAAGGCAATTTTCATTTCAAAACTTTTTCAAGGACTTCATTTCTCATTCAAAATTAAGGGAATTTTGTCATTTAAAACAAGACACGGAGCTTCTCAAGTCATTGGCATGGACAATCAAGGTTTGCCTCAAGATTCGCCAAACAACTTGTCTCATTCATTCCTCTCAATTGAAATAGAGACTTTATATTTCAATTCGAGTGCATGATGCCACTCACCACAAGAGAGAATCCCACTCACAGTCATGCAATTCACAAACATATGGATTATAAGAGAACAAAGAAGACTCTCACACTCTCAAAGAAGTTCAAGTGCACACATGTTGACCTTTAGGCTTGCCCTTCATGTAAATTGATACTAATTTAGGGTAGCCAAGCTCAAAATCACTAAGGACTAGCGGGTTCCGATGTTGTCTAAGGCTAAGGTGAGGATTTCATTTAGGCTCAAGTGACTACACCTCCCTAAAGCTCTTTGTTATGATTTTAAACACCCCTCGCATTTTTGACTTTGACTTCACCTTATTTCTCCCTCACAAAACCCATGCTTCTCCTTTTCAATCATGATCATTCAAAACTCCTTGTTTCATGTTTGTTTGGTAGCACCTATTCTTTATTTTCATTTTTCTCGTTGGATTGAACTTTTTGGAGCAATTTTTCAATTCAAACTTAAGGTGCTACCTTGCACTTGAAGTGCATCCTTTTTCTTCCCCTCATTAATCTCATAGGCCCCCAAACATAGGCACATATGTTGTCTTTTCATTGCCTCCCCCCAAACTTAGGCTTTTAGCCTACTTTTCATTTTAAAGCACTTAGGGAGGACAGGTTCCAAAATAAAGGTTCCAAAAGGTTATGGTGTTAACAAGGTGCCAAAGAACGGTCAGAAGCTCAAAGGGGTTCACTAGGACTAATGTTGAGGGAAGTCATTTGGGTGAAGTGGTTGTTCACAAAGATCCTAAAGTCATTTTCAAGCTCGGTCACACCTAGAATTTCGCTTTGAATTATATTCAGGGAAAGTTCTAGATGACACATACGCACAAGAATTAAGGTTAAACCTCACCAAACAAGGCATCATGCCACAAGACTTCTTTCATTAGTCTCAAGATCAATTGGGGCAAATGACTTTCGACAAGCTATTCTGAGTTCATTACATACTTGTTTGTAAATCGATCAAGCCAAAACTAGAGTGTGCAATTCATGACAAGAGAATGTTTTCCTCAAAAATTCATTTTCCCTCTTTCCTTTCATTTTCAAAAACATCTTGCCAAGATTTTTTTTTGGTGGGTCCATTTTGAGACAAGCACAGTATGGACTCAAATTAAAACTAAAAATTGACATTTTCCCTTAAGAAAGTCACCTCTGAATCTATCATAAGGAAATACCAACCCGGTTCGACACAAAAACAAAAGAAAAGAAAAAGAAAAATCAAGAAAAGATTTGCTCCTTGGGAAAGAACCGTGGCATTAAGAAAACCCTCGGAGTTTATTGCTAAGGTACTATTAACAAGATGAGAACCAATTTGCATGATCATGAATCATTTGAAAAATAAGCCTCGGCGTAGGCATATAGCGCATTTGCAAAGCACGGGTAGTGAGATAATGTGGCGTGTAAAACTAACTCGACAACACAATCATCAACAATAAAAATCAAGCCCAATGAGGGAACAATTAAGCTCAAAAACATAAACATAAAGGCCCAACAAGGGAAATGTCATCACAATCATCAAAAATATGCTCGACAAGGGCCAAATCAAGTCTAGCAAAAGAAACTAAGAATGTCAACAAGGCTCGGCAAGGGCAATAAAAAGTAGTAAGCCCGACACAGGCAACCAAAAAGCAATATTAATAAGGATCATCCCCTCCCATCAAAAGAAGCATTGCCCTCAATTCTATAAGCTCATGTAATGGAGGAGAGGGTGCTACACTCCCTAGAGTACTATGCCTCATCATCATCAACTGTTGCCTCATCATCTGCAATATGTCCACTAGGACTAGCGCCACCCTTTCAGGAGTGTGCATCCATTGTGGACTCTTGGAGAACATGCTGAAACTCTGTGTCCTGATCATCGTTAAGCAAGTCCTCCTCATCACCAGGCTTCTCAGCCTCATCATCCTCATAGGATACAAACAAGTCATCCATGGGCCCTCGCATTTGACTGGGTTTAGGCAAGGAGCTCAAATCTTCCGCCTCAACTGGAGCTTTCCCTTTTTCTTTGGCCACATCCTTCTTGAGTTCCTTCATATCTCCCGTAATAGTGTCCACCCTTATGCCAAGTGAGGCGATATTTTCAACCACTCCCTTAATGGCCCTTTTTACAGCTTCCTCAATCAACCCGGGTAACTTGACTGCCAACGCATTCAGTTGTCTCTCATGATCATAGGTTTTGTCCACCATATCCTTAAGGCCACTCTTTGTCAAAGGTCCTCTTGATGTAGTGGATGTGGGAGCTTTTGAAGTAGCCTTAGAAGGAGAGAAAGCATTTGCTTTGGCCTCCGAGTCATCAACCTCAACCTCCACCGATGTCTATATCCTACGCCTTTTGAAACAAGGTGCATACCTGTCGGTTTTCTTATGAAGAACACACCAGTGGTAGGGGTAGGAGTGTCACAACTGAAATAAGGAATTCCCACATTTTCCAAAGTTTATTGATGAGCATAGGGAAAGGGAATGCATTATTCTCCCGGCGAGCCTTTCTCTTTATCACTAAGGCAATAATCTCACCTAAGTTTATATGGTCCCCTACCATGATTGAAACTACCAGAATGGCCCCACCATGGGTGACCTTTTTGTCATTTTGAGATGGTAGGAAGCAGTAGCAAACAAAATCATACCAAAGACGAGACTAAAAGTGCAGGGACAGTCGTGGAATGTCAGCTTGGCCATAACTGCAGGTGCTGGTTTAATTGGAGTGCTCCAATAGACAACATTGATTACATCTGGAGTGAGCCGGATTTCCTTGCCTCGAACAATGATGGATTCCAAGGAGGGAAAAGTTTTAGGTCCCCCTTTATAGCCCTTAGCATCTTGCGAGGCTTGGTATGAAGCAAAGAACTTCCAGACTATCTCCTTGTAATAGTCTCTGGGAACCTCCTGAAATGGTTGCCACTATCGGTGGGAAAATTGTTTGGGGATGTTAGGCAGGTTATCCCCCACTGCATCCAGAATAAAACTCTGCTCTGTGTTGAAGGACCTACCCCTATCACAATCATAAATAACCCTCATGCCTTCCACTCTGAACCGAACTCTCTCCTCCTCTAAAACTTTGGTATGGGAAGATGGGGTTTTCTTTTTCCCCTTTGAGGTTGGGTTGGAAGAGGAGGGAGCCGTTGGCCTTTGTGAACTCCGATCGGTGTTACCCCTATTAGAAGACATGATCTACCCATGGAGATTTTGAGTCCAAAAACAAAAGAAAATTCATTTTGTGTTTTTGACATAAGTGAAAGAAAAAGACTAAAGAGAAGTTAAATAATTACAAAGGATGGAATGCACAAAAGTAGAAAAGCAAGGTAGGTGACTGTTGGCTCGTGCGAACCAAATGTGAACCGCATCAGAGGGAGTGCACATCGAATGTGACTTTGCATGATCTAGTCGGAACCTTTAGTGATTTTCTTTGAAGTGCGAAGCTAGTGTGGACTGCACCAGCCAAAGTGTGCATCGCACCAAGCTTCGCCCCTCGAAACAGAGAATTGGCAATCTTTCTCAACATGGTGCGATGCCTTTTACATTTCGCACATCAAGATCTATGCATCACATGTGAAATGCACAAGGAAACAAATGGAATTTTCAGTTCCTTGTGTTCTTATGAATAGCGTACGTGATTCATAGAGCAAGATTTTCTTAGACACTTGGCACCACACAATAAACCAGCATTATTAACAAAAAGGGGCAAAGGTTACATCACCACAAAATCATTAGGGTACTCAGACTTCCCCGGATTTCTATTGACTCAATCAACAAGCAAAAGAAAATGCCATAATTTTCCTTAAGAAGGACGTTACCCCGTCTATCATCAGGAACATCAAGCCTTCAATTAGGCACACAATTTCAACAACAATTTCTACTTCTCTGCACAAGATCATATACCCAATAAAATTTTTAATAAAGAACATAGGCACACAATAGTACCAAATTTCAGCCCAAACAAAAATTATTGACCAAACCTCATGAAAAATGATGATTATCTCTTAAGAATGACATCACCCAATTTATCATAGGGCCAAATCATTCATCAACCATAAGTGGGTTACTCAAACTTCACCCCAAACATAGATTTCAAGGATAAAAATCACTACCAATGCACATGCATTATCACAATTCAAGTTCTACCAAGTTGACTCTAAGCAAAATCCATAATTTTGGATCTCACCTAAAATCAACATAGCAATTCTATTAAGCATGCTTCACAATATGAGTTCCCAATCAACATAAAAATATGTATTTAACATCGGAGAACTTACCACAAGTGAATATTAAGCAAAGAGAAGCAAAAATCAAAGCTTTTGGAGAGCAACAATGGTGACCAAAATTTTGCTCAAAGAACCAACGGCAGAGATAGGTGGTAAAGCGGTGGAGAAGTTTGGGTGAGAGGAGGAGGAGATTTTGGGGAAGTTTGAGGGATTTGTGGAAGGTTTTGGGAGAGAATTTGAGAAGTTGTAGGAGAGAATGTGGAAGAAGAGGAAAAGGGTGGTGGATTCAAAGTGGAAAAGAAAAAGAAAATTGGTTGGGTCGTTCTCCGGGTCGGGTTGGTCAATGGGTTAGGTTAATTAAAAAATTGACTTTTACCTTGGTGCACCACGATGTGCTATTCGTACCAGCCCTGGTGCAGACTGCATGTCATTTTGAACCTCATCTTTTATGCCTTGAAATTGGCCAAAGCTTCTGCTTCATCATGCGATAGAAGTGCGACGTGAACTTGGGCTCGTGCAGACCACACAGCCCAACAATGTGCCGGGGTTTTATGGCACATTTGACTCGTTTAACTAAGAATAATGGCAAGTTTTCGAGCAACCATTGTTGGTTTTGATGGTATTTGTGTTTTACCTATATGAAAAGTGAACAAATATGGAAAAGGATGAAAAGTGTTTAAAATAGGGTCACTGTTAAGTGTGGTGACTCACCTAACGAGTCACCACGAGTGTGAGTAACCACTAGGTAAGCCACAAATCCAAGGAATGATGTTGGAGTCTACTGGATTAGGCTGACGACTCCCATGGTGAGTTATCATGACCATGACGAGTTGTCAAGCCAACTCGTCAAGCCTGGAGCAATTAAAGACATCACTGGTTAAGCGTGACAACTCACCTGACAAGTCATCGCCAAAATTATGAGTCACTAAGCAAGTCGTCAATCCTGAGCAAGAAATAGCTAACCATTGGAATGTTGTGATGACTCATCTGACGAGTCATCACAAGCATGATGAGACGCCATGCAAGCCCGACAAGTTAAAGCAAGCAGTCCAAATTCTCTTTTTGGAATTTAATTTCCTGGGATACTATAAATACCTAGTGTTAGGGTTTATTTTACTATTCATTATTGGATATTTCCTGGACATTTTTGAATGCATTTGAATGCAACAAACAAGAGAAAATAATTACAATTCTGATCTTTGGGATTTTATCATTTATTCTTAGGTTTTATCAAGGATTGAAGTTTGTGTTCATAAATTGTAAGATTTTTCATTTAAGTATGAATACTATTTCTTTCTTCTTTGTTACAACATGAGTGGCTAAACTCCCACAACTAGGGTTAAGGGATCCATGGAAAAAATAATGATCTAGGGTGAGTTGTAGTATTGGGTTCAAGTTGTATATAATGATATATTGTCAATTCTTCATTTTCACAGTTTTCTAATGGTTGCAAATATTAGAATAAGCCTTAGGTTTTACTTGCTTTAAATAAGAGGTTTATGACTGGGGTAATGAATTAACAACAAGGATTTGGAGTTTCCAACCTCTGTCTAATAAGTAATGCTTTAGCCAAGATTAATCAACTTGGAACAAGAATTGAGTTTCATATTTCATCTTTTCAAGTTCGAGGGAATTGGAAGGAAAATCGTCTAATTGGTTGAGAAACGTTTAGAGAAGTGTAAAGTCAATTGTTCCATATCATGTATGCTAAAAAAACCCATATGAATATTAACCCAAAGTTTTTATAATGCCATGGCGAACACATCCCTAGTTCGCTACACTTATTGATTTTTCTCATTATAAATCGTTGTTTGCTATTTGAATAACCAAGAAACAATCAAAGATTGATCACTATAACCCCCCCCCCCCCCCATTTTTTGGAAATTATTGATTACTAGTCATCTAAATTACTAATGACTTAATTTTAACCTTATTCCCTATGGTATCGACCCAAACCTTTGTTGGGTTCTATAATTGACAACGACCGCTTACGCTTCTTAATTGAGGTGTAATTTGGGCGTATCAAATTTTGGCGCCATTGTCGGGGAATACGGTTATTTATTAAGTCCGGTGTGTTTATTGGACTCTTAGTCATATTTTCCTAATTTACTTTTATTTGTTATTTTTTATTTTTACAAGGTTCAACTTTCTGCATGCCAAGTACTCGACGCTCGGGTGAAGCAATATTACCCTATGACTCCGAGATTGCTAAAACTTTGAGGCTCAACATGAATGCACAACAGTGGAGGCAGAAAGACTTGCTATAGCCCAGCAACACCTGCATGATGATATTGATGTTGATGCTGTGTTGGGTGTTGATGTTGCGTTGGGTGATGATGTTGCGGCAGATAATGTTAATAATATTGCTCCTACCGATCAAAGGCCACCACATAGAGGTAGAGGTCGACAACAGACAAGGCAGTTTGCTTTGGATGATGATGAGGACCTTGACTTGGATGGAGTTGGTGCTATGGGCTCCATTGTTCTTCCCCCATTAGTCACTGGTGCTAAGTTTAGTATCACCAGCACGATGATACAATTATTGAATCTGAAGGGGATATTTCGTGGTGTGGCTAATGATGACCCCAACAGGCATCTGATGAATTTTGTGGGGATCTGCAAATCTTTTGAGCTGTCGGGAGTGAGTCAAATGGCTATCAGGCTTAGGTTGTTCCCATAATCTCTGTCTGATAAGGTAGCACTACGGTCGACAGAGCTAACTCTGGATTCTATAACAACCTGGGGTGAGTTAAAAGGAGATTTCCTAGAAAGGTCCTTTCCTCCCTCCAGGATGATACAGTTGAGGGATGAGATTAGCAATTTCTGGCAGTAACCACATGAAGCCTTACATGAAAATTGGCTGAGGTTTAAGAAGAAGTTGACTCAATGCCCGAACCATCAGTTGACAGATGAGCTTTTGATTTAAACATTCTATAGATTACTAAATTCGGCTACCAAGCCGACACTTGATAATACTGCAGGTGGAGCATTCATGGGGCTCACTTTTATTGCGGCCACTACTATTCTGGACCGGCTCACCAAAATAAACAGAGCTTGGCACACCCGAGAATCAGAGGTAGCTGCTAGTACTTATGTTGTTGGTATGTCAGCTGAGCAACACAGAAAAGAGGAAGAGAGGGACCAATACACAGCCCATTTGAAGATGTCGATGGACCTGTTGACAAAGCATTTGTTAGTAGGAGGAATTGAGAAAGGAAAAGTTGTGGGTTCCCAAGGTAGAGCAACTGAGGTAGATTTTAATTGAGAAGCTAACTACTTAGGGGGTTTCCAAGCCTATGGCCAAGGAAACAAGGGTCAGAACTATCAGTGGGATAACTACTATGAAAAGCCTAGTTTTAAGACTCGAGAGCAAGGTGATTGGAAGAGTAAGGATGATAGAGGTGGATTGTATGTACCACCTGGGAATCATGAAAAAGCTAGCAACAGTGTAGGGACTTCCAGTGTGGAAGCCATTTTAGCTAAAGTGTTAGTAAAGGTGGAGTCTACCGACACATGGGTAAAGGAGATTATGAGGGATCTATCTTCATTGAGTCAGCTGGTGAATTCACACTCTACACTCATTAAATAGTTAGATCACCAGATAGGGCAATTATCCACAACTCTCAACCCGCTAAAGAATGGAACCTTACCTAGTGATACCATACAAAATCCTAGGAATGATGAAAGTTGTATGGCTATCTCTAGAAGGAGTGGATAAGTCTTACCTAAACTACACCTATTAGTTCAACCGCAGGAACAGAGTGCAGAAGATGAGAATGTGATGGTAGATGATTATTTGGGCACTAATGAGACTCTGGCCAAATCTGGGAAGCTAAACAAGTGTGATGATCCAAAAGCAGGTGCTGAAAAATCTACTGTAGAAAAAGATTCTGAGCCTGTGCTTGAACAAAAAGGAAAGAAAGTTGAAAACCTTCTAACTATGATACCTAGGCCTCCTCCTCTATTTCCATAGCCGATGAAGAAAAAAGTGGAAAATGGCAAGTTCCACAAGTTCATGTCCATGCTCAAGCAGATATCAGTGAACATCCCACTTGTGGACGCTCTTAAGAAAATGCCCGGTTACTCCATGTTCATGAAGGACTTGATTACCAAAAACACGCTGGTGAGATTTGAGCCAGAAGATAACCTCCACAACTGCATTGTGATTTCTTAGAGATCGTTGGTTCAAAACAAGGAAGATCTAGGTGCTTTTACTGTCCCCTGAACAATTAGTAAATTCAACTTCGACAAGGCCTTATGTGATCTTGGTGCTAGCATCAACTTGATTCCGCTAGCAATCTATATTTAGTTGGTCTTGGGAGCTCCTAAACCAACTACCATGAGGGTATTAATGGCCGACCATTCAGTAAAATGACCAGTGGGAATATTATATGATATGCTAGTGAAGGTTGGCAAATTTATATTCCCAACTGACTTTGTAATCTTGGATTGCGAAGTGGACTTTGAAGTACCCATAATTTTGGGACGACCATTATTAGCCATTGCAAGAGTGTTGGTCGACATGGAGAGAGATTAATTGACATTTAAACTAAACAATGAATTAGTCAAGTTCAATGTGTGTCAATCGATAAAGCAACGGAGAGACATGAGGGTGGTCTCAGTGATTGATGTTATTGATGAAACTCCTATGGATGTGCATTTTGAGGAAAAGGTTGTTGTTGAAACATTAGCTGTTATGAGGATGATCTTGGAATCGCAGGAAGAGAAACCCATAGAAGAAGGCGATGAGAACAAATAAAGAAAATGAAAACACCACAAAAGAAACAACAAATAAATGGAGTTAGAAAGAGTGAAGAAGTTGTCTCGAATAGTTAAGGAGATGAGACAAGAGAAATTTGGAGCCCAACTAGCTGATGTTTCTTGCACCTATTCCAGAGACTGCTTCTGCCTCGAACACCCCGAAGGTCTCCAACATCGTACCAGACTCTGAAGTCTAACAGCTTTACAGGTATTCCTTTCTCTCACAATGCTATCTTTCATATGTATACATTAGGGACAATGCATGAGTCTAAGTTGAGGGTGTTGGGATACCTATGAGTCTATCACCACCGAGGGTTTTTGTTGTCGTGTTTCTTTTCCCTCTGGTGTGCTATCTAGTAGAACCGGCATGTTTAGGCTGTCATTTAAATTTTGTTTGTGTTAAGCTGTGTTGTAGTGTCGATAGCAAGCATGACTTTTTGCAAGTTGAAATAAAAAAGAATTCCCCTCCGAAAAATGTTGATTTTGTACTTATGTTTGAAATAATTGACTGTTTTGGATCCCTTAATGTCATTAAGTGCATATGATTGTAATAAGTTTTCTTAAGACAAACTATTATTTTGATAGTTGGTAGTGGTATGATTTCTTTGTGCCAAGTGTGTGTGATCTTATTGTTATAAAGTCATACTCTGTGCATGCATCTAGAACTTTCCCGGCCTATTCTGTTAAGTTTGAAGTTATTTGCTTAGAGAAAAGATCACATGCTCTTTTTGTGTGCAGTCCACTTTGCCTAAAAGACCGTCAAATGTAAATAATCTCTTTGATCCCTGTTTGAGTCAAAGTTGACTTTGTTCTTTCAATAACCTCTTACCTTTCCCTTTTAACTTTGAATTGAAAAAGAAAGAAGAAGAATTATCAAATTAAGAAGGCCACACCTGTATCTAGAAATAATTATATCAAAGGCGAATAAGAGTGGATGGAATAAGTTTGAGTGGAAATAATAGGGAGATGGTCTTAAGGAGGGTTTAGTCACTATTCCCCAAATGTATCCTACCTGCACCCGAAGCCTCATTACAAGCCAAAACAAGTCTTGTAGTGATCTTGAGCGACTTTCGGAAAAACTGAAATAGAATAGCAAAGGCAAGCTTATGGTATCGCATATGTACTGTTTGAAATCAATTGTGAGTGTGAGCGTCTTACTTAGTCCCAAATCTTGTATGTGGGACTTTTTTATGGTGAGGGCACCGGAATTTCTGTATTACCTACTGATTGTCGGGATAGCTGCTTTGTGTGTATGTATAATATTCTATCATATCGGAATGACATGCTTGGGTCCTTACAAGTTAACTTTTCAAAACACTTGTATAGTACCAGGTGAGCTTGATTTAAACTAATTAAATTGTTGAATGGCCATGGTTTGCTGTACACCTATTGTTTGTTTTTCTTAGTTGAGTCGTCTGTTTTGTTTTTGTTGTCTTGTTGCTTGAGGACAAACGAATGTTTTAAGTTGAGGGTGTTGATCTGCTGGCATTTTACAGTAGATTTTACTCCTTTAACTAAGAGTAATCGCAAGTTTTCAAGCAACCATTGTTGGCTTTGATGGTATTTGTGTTTTACTTGCAGGAAAAGTGAACAAATATGGAAAAGGAATAAAAGTGTTTAAAATGGGCTCACTGTTAAGTGTGGTGACTCACTTGACGAGTCACCACTAGTGTGACTAACCACCAGTCAATCCACCAGGCTAAGGAAAGATGTTGGAGTCTACAGGATTAGGCTGATGACTCCCATGGTGAGTCATCATGACCATGATGAGTCGTCAGGCCAACACGTCAAACCTAGAGCAATTGAAGACATCACTGGTTAAGCGTGATGACTCACCTGATGAGTCGTCACCAACATGATGAGTCACTAGGCAAGTCCTCAACCCTTAGAAAAAAATGGCTAACCACTGGAACATTGTGACGACTCATCTGACGAGTCATCACAAGCATGACGAGACGCCACGCCAGCCTGTCAAGTTGAAGTGAGCAGTCGAAATTCTATTTTGGGAATTTAATTTACTGGGCTACTATAAATACCCAGTGTTAGAGTTTGTGAACACCTAATTTTTGACCGAACCTAAAAGTTTTATACTTTTTAATAATTAATATTTTCGTTAGATTTAATTAGACATTTTATTTTACCCTATATTTAACAAATTTATTTTAAAGATTTGAAAACTAAAAAAATAAAAAAATAAAAAATACCATCACAGTTTAATGTTATGTTTGTTTTTACTTGCTCTTAAAAATGTGTTTTCTTTTAATATAGGTTTTTATAAATAAGCTAGTAATTTTAATACTTTCTTAGTTATACTTTAGGGAAAATGGTCCAAAACACATCTGTACTATGGCCGAATTTGCTATAACACACTTCAACTTTGCGGGGGTCCTATGACCCTCCTGGACATTTTTTTAGTGTATTTTTACGGCCTTTATCTGCTTAGCTGGACAAAAAAATTGTCAAATGTTAGAGAGTGCTTACACGCGCTAATTAAAAAGAAAAAATCATTATTCAAATCCAATTACCTCTTCCATAGCTAACCCTAATTTTTGAATAGAAAATTTAAAGAAGAAATTAGATGCCCTAAATTTATAATAGTAAACTAAAAACGAATAAAGAGAACATATTTGAAAAAAAAAAAAGAGCTTACCTCTTCAAATAAATGGCAATGGCGATTTCTCAATGAAGAACTCCAAGTTCTTCAATGGAAGAAGTACAACAGAGCGATAACGGTACAATGTTTAGTGTAAAAAGTTAATTTAAAAAGAAGAGTTGGACTGCTACGTGGCAAATAGTGATAGGTTTGTGTCATTTTTTTTTTGACTTCTACGCACTCAGTGTGCGTGTATTCACTTTCTTGTCCAGCTAAGCAGATAAAGGCCGTAAAAATACACTAAAAAATGTCCAGGGGGGTCATAGGACCCTCGCAAAGTTGGAGTGTGTTATAGCAAATTCGGTCATAGTACAAGTGTGTTTTGGACCATTTTCCCTTATATTTTATCTTAAGTATATATTTGTTAGTCCAAATAATTGATTACTATATTTATATATATACTATTTTATATATACATATTTTATATATTATTATATATATACTATTTTATTTATATACTACTATATATATATTATTCTGAAAAAAAATAATCCTAAAACTACCCACTAATCCCAACTCCCCTAATCCACTCCCACATTCTCCCTTAACTCCCCCCACTTTCAGACACGACACACACACACACACTAGTCCTATATAATACACACACAAACAGAGGGGAGGGGACGGTAAAAAAAACAAAAAAACAGAGAAATGATAGAAAGAAAATGACAAAAAAAGAAAAGAGAGAAAAAAGATGGAAAAAAGAAAAAGAACGAGAGAAACAGAGAAAGAAAGAAAAAAGGAGAAAGAAAAGAGGATAAGTTTAGAGTTTGATTTTCGTTTGGAGTTTCGGTAACAACGTTTCTGCTTTAGTTTTTCATTTGTTCATCAAACAGGTTCATACTAAGTTCCTTTCCTTTTATTTTTATAGATTTAATATTGCGAATCGAAATCTGAAAAAAGTTATATAAACGTTTTTCATGTATTTGTGTAATATATGGAGTTGATTATTTGCATATTTTTATTTATTTATGAAGTTATTCAAGTTTCATACGTGTTTCAACTGTTAAATCCTCTAACACGATAATACGAAATGCGTTTAAATATGCATGCATTTCTGTCCATTGATATAGATATGTTTAGCCGAAATGTTGTTCAGAATGTACCATATCAATTCTATGTTAATGTGATGTTTGCAGCATGATCTTTTATTTTATTTATTTATTTATTTATTTATTTATTTTTTAAAAAAAGTTATAAGTGGAGAAATGATTTTGCTTCAGTAATTTGTCTTTAGTATAGGTAATTTAATTAGCATATATTTATCTAGGGCTTATTCAAATGATTTAAAAAATATATATATATATATTAATTAGGTGAAAATTATGATTCTCTTTTTCTCTGAATATATAAATATTTTTATCACTATTTAATTAAATAAAACAACAAATGCTTTTTATATTCATAGACAATAATTTATTTATTTTATTTTATTTTTCTCTTTGTTTATTTCACAATTTAAATATTACTAAGATACATAGTACAATTACTTACTCCTAATTGTTTCTTCATTTAAGAATAGGTTAATATTAACGTAATCACTTTATTTGTATAAATTGGGGTGAATATGATTTATTTATTTTTTCCGGATTCAATTATTTGAAAAAAAATAGTTGTGGAAAGTGATCAAGATAAGTTATATTTCGATTAAAAAAGAGGAGTGCAATAATTATAATATTTTGAATTTGATCATGTGTGCGGTTACGCTCTTTGATTAATTTCTCTAAGTAATAGGCTTTGTGTACGGTTATGTTCCTAAGCCAAAAAATATAAGTCACAGTTTTTGGGCATGTATTTTAGGTAAAATTAAGCAATTAATCGAACATAGCTTATCCAAGAGTAATCTAAGCCATTTATAAGTTAATAAAGCGACCGTGTTAGAACCACGGGACTCGAGGGGTGCCTCACACCTTCGCCTCGGTCAATAGAATTCCTTACCCGAATTTTTAGTTCGCAGACCAATAAAAATAAAGAGTCAACTTCCTTTTGATTAGGGATTCAAAAGGTGACTTGGAACACCAAAACTCAATTCTAAGTGTCGACTCTGTTTAAAATAAATAATCCCTTCTCAAAATGTCACTTTAATTGGAAAAAACCTTTTTCGAAAACAAAAGAGTGTGACAGCTCTGGCGACTCCGCTGGGGAAATAACTAGAATTCGAACTTTGTATGTTAACTTATTTTTGGCTTTCTTTATTTTTTTTTGGGATATATATATTACATATGTTGACCTGATGTGCTCTTTGATTGCTTATTTATCATTTTAATATTTTATGACTTTATATATAAACTATCTTCTCTCGCTCACCCCTCTGAGTCTCTAAATACATCTACAACTATCTACTGTGTGTGCGGATACGCTCCACAAAACCTTCTATCCAAGAGATCCTATGTGCAGTTACGCTCCTAGATCAGAAATATTAGTCACACATGTTAGGCGGGGTTGAACCACCAGTAAAACCAGAATAGCTCTGTTACCGGTAAACTGACCCTCCCCGGCTCGAGTTGTCCACTCGGGTTAGCCAGTCTAGACACCTTTACATTAATAATATTAAACTTAGTTGAACAAAACCTTGGTCTATGATGATCCCTTTTAGGCTACGCTTTATTTGCATCATGTGCATACGATCTAGTGAGACTCGGCACAGGGGTCGGGTCTGTCTAAGACAGGTAACCCTTTTAAAGACCATCATGTTCATTTTATGTGCTACTTGAAATTCATTTATCCGAAAGGCTTTTTGCATGTTGACCGGCTCTAAGATGACCAATAGGATAAGAAAAAAGATAAAAAAATTTATCTTGAATTTTTTTAAAAAAGAAAAAGGGAGAGAAAACTCGTTTGAAATAAAATTTCAATTTTTTTCTTAGCCAAACTCTTTAATTTTGAAATTCTTAGTATTGTTTTTTTTATTAATTTTTTTTATTATTATTATTTTTGTTTTCTTTTTTTTTCCTCACCTTAAAAAATAAATTTATGTCAATAAAATTTGGGTAGGTGTTGACAAATATATTTTTTTTTCTCAAAGGGTGTAATATGACTCTACCAACCAGAAGAAAGTGTGATAAGTGGCCCAGGGTCGAAGGAATAGCAAATTTTCTGATTGTTGATCAGGTACCATTACTTTTATGGCAATGGTGGAATGAAATGGAGGGACATGACCAAAGGATAGTAAAAGACCATTTGGGACATCTTGTGCATATACTGGAGATCAAACCCAGAAGAGATGTGTTTGAGGGTCTGATTCAAACTTGGGACCACAATAACAAAGTGTTTCGTTTCTCCAATTTTGAGATGACTCCAACTCTAGAGAAAATAGCAAGCTTCATGGGGATGGGCTCCATTCGCCGAGGTTCTGACCTCCAAAACAAAAGGCCTATAGTTCAAAAAAATATGGATGGGACCAAGTTTCTGAAATTGTTGAAAATCAATCAAATGGAGATAAAAATTTTGAAAAATGGTTGGATTACTTTGGAATTTTTATTCCATAGATACGGGCGAGAGGAAGGATTCGTGGAGTATCAAGGCCAACTATACAACAACGAGAATTTACAAAAATGGAAGGTACAAAGACGCTTTGCTTTCATGGTTTCATTCTTGGGGCGGTTGGTCTTCCCAGAGCGAGATGGAAAAATCGATATTCGTTTGGCTGGAGTGGTGCAGGCATTAACCACGATGGATAACCCCACTCTTGTACCTATGATTCTTGGAGACATTTTTCGTGCACTAACCAAGTGTAAAAAGGGTGTTGCCTACTTCGAAGGGTGCAACATTCTGGTGGAAATATGGTTCTTGGAACATTTTTATTATCATCCTCTTGCACCAGGAGAGCCCGATTGGTTGAATAAGCTGACTAGTCATGAGGAGAGAGCCACTGAAAGCAAACTCCAAATCAGGATCAATGCATGGAAGGAAAAGGTCTCTGAGTTGATTGCTGATAAGATTATCTAGAACTACTATTGGTTCCCAAGGCAAGATATTATTTGTATGTCTTCACACCTTCCATATTTGGTATTGATTAGACTCCGAAGAGTCCAACCCTATGTGCCACTTCGAGTAATGCGCCAGTTAGGTCGACTTCAAGAGATTCCTCAAAGATGGAACATGAGTGAATTCATGTATGATACTCCTCCAAGTTTTCTTTTTGACAGTGATGAAATATTGAAGATTTGGTATGGGAGTATAATATCTGAATCAAGTGAAACAGTAGAGGATCATGATAGGGGAAAGGTAGTTCCTGGGTATCTTACATGGTTGCTCAAGCCTTCCCCGCCTAAGGAAAGGCCTGAGAGTTCTGGGAAAAGAAAGTGGGACAAAGAATCAGAGGTCCGAGCCAGAGTCAGACAAGCATGCCTTGAGGTAGAAAATGAGTTTCAGAAAAGATTGAATGAACAACAAGTTGAAAATGAAGCAAGAGAAAGGGATTATCAATTAGCTCTTCGAGTTATGAAAGATGATTTAAGGCACGCCAAGCAAAATTACGGTCAATTAGAAGAAGAATTAGGAAGCAGAGTTGAGTTGGCATGAAGAAAAGCTGAAGCAGACCAACACTCTATCCAAGTTTTGCAAGAGGATTTGAGTATTATGGAAGGCGCTAGGGAGCAACAACAGGAGGAGTTTGAGAAGGAAAAGGCCATACTAGTCAGTACTCAGTCTAAGCTTCAGACTCAGCTAAAAGCCTCAATGAAATGAGAGAGGGAAATAGCAAGACGTTTCACGGATCATCAGGCAGTGTTTGAGACCGAGAAAAGTCAATGGATAGATGAGCGAGGTGCATTGTATAACCAAATCCATGATTTTCAGGCGCAAGAGGAGAACTTAAGGCATGCTGTTCGTACTACTCAACATTGGTTGCAAAATTATCATGAAAATATGAATGGGGCTAGAGAACAAGTACTGCAGCTCAAGGATGATCTAGTTGATGTTTATGGTGGTTATCTCCACAGGGGTGATGAGAGTTTGGGTCGATAGGCGCGTGCCCTCACCCCGCATCTACCGACAGGATTGTCCAAGATATATTCGAGTTTGGGAGGCAATTAAGGCTCAAAGCACTTTGAGAAGACGTGTTGGTTTATGATTTAGGTCTTTTTAGAATTTATTTTCTTTTCTTCTAGTTTTCTTTATCTCTTAAGTTATTTTGAGTTTGTTGCAGTTTTAGGTACTTCTATCTTTCCTTTTGTTTGAGTCGTTGTATTAAGAATATTAGAAAATAAATGAAAAGATTTGCTTTTGTTTAAATGTTTTATGTATTTATTTTTATTTTTTATAAATAAATTGTTGTTTATTATTTTCATAAACTACGTAATGATCTGATTCATGTTCAACATGATACGTAGGCAACCCTTGACGGGTTCAATCAAAATTCTTTCACAATTATCAAAGAAAATGAAAATATTTTCTTTTTACAACTAAATAAGATAAGTATTAAAATGAATTCATCCAAAAGCCAGGATGAAACAAGAAAGCCCTCCAAAGTTCATGCTAGAAATGAAAATAATTTAGATGCATGACATACAATGTGTGATTAATATCTGCAAAATGCTAAACCCTAACACATTTGTCTTTTGTTCAAAAGAAAGCCGAAACGTGGTTGGTTTGTGTTTAAGCTGGTAGCTCATCCCTATAATACCAGATCAAAAGGAAAAAAGAAAATGACTCACAAAGAAGGATTAGAGTCAGACAATGAAGAAATTCAAAATGAGTTGGTTCAGCAAGAACCAACATCATCAGAGGAAGTCAGAATTTTGAAACAACAAATAAGTGAAATGTACCAAGCTTGGATGAATGGACAAGTTCCACCTACTTCAATCCCTGGATATCCAGATGTGATCATGTCGTCTCCCATCCAAGTCCTCAAAAAAAAATGAGAGTCTTATAGGTGAAAACCCTCATGGGCATCATAAGACAATGGTAAGCGAGATAAATAAAATGAGAGAGTCTTATAGGTGAAAACCCTCACGGGCACCATAAGGCGACGGTAAGTGAGAGAAATAAAATGAGAGAGTCTTATAGGTGAAAACTCTCACGGGCACCATAAGGCAACAGTAAGCGAAAGAAATAAAATGAGAGAGTCTTATAGGTGAAAACCCTCATGGGCACCCCAAGGCGATGCTAAGTTTAGGACAAATTGGGAGAGGTCAGTTTGTTGAAAATTCACAAGGGGAACTACTAATCGAACAAGGGTTCTTATCCTATCATGTGAACGATCAAGGCAAAGAATTTGGGTTCAGATTGAAAGGTGTAACCTATTTTGAGATTTAGACGATTTTGATGGATCGAACGTCCAATCCAAAATGCATGTCATGGTTCATTGAAGTCGGTACATATCTCCAGATAAGCTTCTTCTTCTTTTTCCTAGAAGGGACACATTTTTTTTTTGTTGTTTTGAACATAATTCCTTCTATTTTTATTTTTCATCATTTTTTTTCTTTTTTCTTTTGTCTTTATCCCTAGTATATTCTTTGAGTTGCTTTCAGTATAATCTCACATCAAATGCAAAAGCAAAGAAAAAGATGTAAAATCGAATATGATTTTCTAGTGGTATAAAGCAAAGACTATTGGGCGTGCACCACATTCAGCATAAAATTATTTGTGATATATCTTGCCAAGTGTAATGCTCGAAAAACAAGATACTATTTTGATACACTGAGTAGAGGATCACCAAATCAAGGATGTGATTTAATGAATATGGTTGGTCACACACATATCCAATAAGGTATTGGACCAAAATAGTTCGGACGGGAGTTTGAAAGACGAAGGTTCAAGGCTTCCAAGCAATCTGTTCAACAATCAATCAAGTCAATTGTGTAGACGTTGGGAGAGTTTAAAGATAATCTTCACAGGGTATCAAGGCCACAAACCAACCACCATTTTGAACTTACAAATTTTTCTTTGTTTAAACAGTAATAAAGTAATTTCGAGAGGTAGTTTGAAGAAAAAGATTGCCACAAAGTGAAGTTTCTTCAATCTTTGTTTTCTTTGATAATCATGTCATTTTCCTAGTTGCCTTTAAAACGCAAAGTTACTATTTTTATTTTCGTTCATTACTTCACAGGGTACCACATTCCTTGGTTGCATTTTTACGGCACAAAATCCTTATTTCCTTTTTCATGGCTTAACAGGGTACGACATTCCCTGGTTGCATTTCAAGGCACAAAAACCCTTATTTGCTTTCATGACTTCACAAGGTACAACATTCTGTGGTTGCATTTTTAGGGAACAAAAACCCCTATTTTCCTTCATGTCTTCATAGGGTACGACATTCCCTTGTTGCATTTTAGAAAATAAAATTCCTATTTTCTTTTTCATGTATTCACAGGGTACGACATTCCTTGGTTGCATTTATAGGGCACGAAATTCCTATTTCCTTTTTCATGTCTTCACAGGGTACGACATTCCTTGGTTGCATTTTAGGGCACAAAAACCCCTATTTTCTTTCATGATTTCACAGGGTACGACATTCTCTGGTTGCATTTTAGGCACAAAAAACCCTATTTTCTTTCATGTCTTCACAGAATACAACATTCTCTGGTTGCATTTTAAGGAACAAAATCTCAATCTTTCTTTTTCATGGCTTCACAAGGTACGACATTCCCTGGTTGCATTTTAGGGAACAAAATCCCTATTTTTCTCTTTCATGTCTTCACAGGGTACGAGATTCTCTAATTGCATTTACGGCAAAAGATTTATTATTTTCTTTTTATGTCTTCACAGGGTACGGCATCCCCTGATTGCATCATTAAGAACAAGAATCTCATTTTTATTTTCGTACTTAATTTAAATTTTCATCATTATTGTCTTTATCTTTAGAGTAGTTAGTTATAGCTTTACTAATAACTCACAAAATTTTTCTAGTGCAAACTGGGGCAAAAAAATTTGTTCGCTTTTATTTGTTTTTGATTGCTTGCAGGTTTTCCCGCAAAGAACATGTTTGATGTTCAAGAATTGAATCCCATCTCTAATTAGAAAAGAGAAGAATGTTCAATATCGAAGGCAGTTAGAGTCATCTTTGATACATATAACGACCCAACATCTCAAGAGTCATCTTCTTAGCTTCTGATCAAGAAAATAAGCATCTAAGGATACTCTACGAACGGTACTTGAGAGGAGCGTCAACGACTCATCCAAGTTTCAAGTTCAAGTCTAAAATTCTAACTTCAAGATTAAATTTTGAGATCAAGGTACCCACCGGCAGAAGGTGAGGTGATAACTGAAGATCCAAAAGGAGAACATCTGAAGAAAGAAAGTGAAGACAAGCTAGAGTAAATAGGATCTTGTATTTTTCCTTTCTAGTTTCATTTTTATTTTTTTTCTTATGTAATAACAGGAGCCACGGATCGGAACCTCGACGGAAACTCACTCGTCTCTCTAACTCATCCTTTCATGCCTCAATCCACTTGAACTACACGTGGCCTGTTTCTCTTATAACCTGAGATATGTAGGCTGCCCAAAGCCAGGGCTCGGTCACACCTCTTTCTTTTATTTCTTTTCGTATTTTTGAATAAATAGTCCAGTCAAAATCAGTCACGTCGTTCACTTCTTTGCTTGAAAACTCTCCATGTTTTCAAGCAAAGAGGGGCATTCTATGAACACCTAATTTTTTACCGAACCTAAAAGTTTTATACTTTTTAATAATTAATATTTTCGTTAGATTTAATCAGACATTTTTATTTTACCCTATATTTAACAAGTTTATTTTAAAGATTTGAAAACAAAAAAAAAAAATACCATCACAATTTTATGTTACGTTTGTTTTTACTTGCTCTTAAAAATGTGTTTTCTTTTAATATAGGTTTTTATAAATAAGCTAGTAATTTTAATACATTCTTAGTTATATTTTATTTTAAGTATATATTTGTTAGTCCAAATAGTTAATTACTATTTTTATATATATACTATTCTATATATACATATTTTATATATTATTATATATATACTACTATATATTTTTTTTTCTGAAAAAAAAAAACTCCTAAAACTACCCACTAATCCCAACTCCCCAAATCCACTCCCACATTCTCCCTTAACTCCCCCCCACTTTCAGGCACGACACACACACACACTAGTCCTATATAATACACACACAAACAGAGGGGAGGGGACGGTAAAAAAAAAAAAAAACAGAAAAGATAGAAAGAAAAAGACAAAAAAAAAAGAAAAGAGAGAAAAAAGACGGAAAAAAGAAAAAGAACGAGAGAAACAGAAAAAGAAAGAAAAAAGGAGAAAGAAAAGAAGATAAGTTTAGAGTTTGGGTTTCGTTTGGAGTTTCGGTAACAATGTTTCTGCTTTAATTTTTTATTTGTTCATCAAACATGTTCCTACTAAGTTCATTTCTTTTAATTTTTATAGTTTTAATATTGCGAATCAAAATGTGAACAAAGTTATATAAACGTTCTTCATGTATTTGTGTAATATGTAGAGTTGATTATTTGCATTTTTTTTATTTACGAAGTTATTTAAATTTCATACGTGTTTAAACCGTTAAATCCTCTAACATGATAATACGAAATGCGTTTAAATATGCATGCATTTCTGTCCATTGATATAGATATGTTTAGCCGAAATGTTGTTCAGAATGTACCATATCAATTCTATGTTAATGTGATTTTTGCAGCATGATCTTTTATTTTATTTTATTTATTTATTTATTTAAAAAAAGTTATAAGTGGAGAAATGATTTTGCTGCAGTAATTTGTCTTTAGTATAGGTAATTTAATTAGCATATATTTATCTTGGGCTTATTCAAATGATTTAAAAAATATATATATATATATTAATTAGGTGAAAATTATGATTCTCTTTTTCTCTGAATATATATATATTTTTATCACTATTTAATTAAATAAAACAACAAATACTTTTTATATTCATAGACAATAATTTATTTATTTTATTTTATTTTTCTATTTCTTTATTTCACAATTTAAATATTACTAAGATACATAGTACAATTACTTACTCCTAACTGTTTCTTCATTTAAGAATAGGTTAATATTAACGTAATCACTTTATTTGTATAAATTGGGGTGAATATGATTTATTTATTTTTTCCGGATTCAATTATTTGAAAAAAAAATATAGTTGTGGAAAGTGATCAAGATAAGTTATATTTCGATTAAAAAAGAGGAGTGCAATAATTATAATATTTTAAATTTGATCATGTGTGCGGTTACGCTCCTTGATTAATTTCTCTAAGTAAAAGGCTTTGTGTACGGTTACGTTCCTAATCCAAAAAATATAAGTCACAGTTTTCACGCATGTATTTTAGGTAAAATTAAGTAATTAATCAAACATCGCTTATCCAAGAGTAATCTAAGTTATTTATAAGTTAATAAAGCGACCGTGTTAGAACCACTAGACTCGAAGGGTGCCCCACACCTTTCCCTCGGTGAATAGAATTCCTTACCCGGATTTCTAGTTCGCAGACCAATAAAAATAAAGAGTCAACTTCTTTTTGATTAGGGATTCAAAGGTGACTTGGAACACCAAAACTCAGTTCCAAGTGGCGACTCTGTTTAAAATAAATAATCCCTTCTCAAAATGTCACTTTAATTGGAAAAACCTTTTTCAAAAACAAAAGGGTGTGACAAAGTTTATTTTATTTTTCATTATTGGATATTTCCTGGACGTTTTTCAATGCGTTTGAACGCAACAAACGAGAGAAAATCATTACAATTCTCATCTTTGGGATTTCATCATTTGTGCTTGGGTTTTATAAAGGATTGAAGTTTGTGTTCATAAATTGTAAGATTCTTCTTTTAAGTATGAATACTATTTCTTTCTTCTTTGTTACAAGCATGAGTGGCTAAACTCCCACAACTAGGGTTGTGGGATCCATGGCAAAAATAACAATCTAGGGTGAATTGTAGTATTGGGTTCAAGTTGTATATAGTGATATGTTGTTAATTCTTCGTTTTCACAGTTTTGTAATGGTTGCAAACATTAGAATAGGCCTTAGGTTTTACTTGCTTTAAGCAAGAGTTTTATAACCGAGGTAATGAATAAACAACATGGATTCAGAGTCTCCAACCTCCGTCTGATGAGTAATGCTTTAACCAAGATTAATCAACTTTGAACAAGAATTGAGTTTTGTATTTCATCTTTTCAAGCTCGAGGGAATTGGAAGGGAAATCATCTAATTGGTTGAGAAACGTTTAGATAAAGTGTAAAGTCAATTGTTCCATATCATGTATGCTAAACAAACCCATACGAATATTAACCCAAAGTTGTTATAATGCCATGGTGAACACATCCCCAGTTCGCTACACTTATTGATTTTTCTCATTATAACTCGTTGTTTGCTATTTGAAATAACCAAGAAACAATCAAAGGTTGATCACAATGAAACTCCCCCCATTTTCCGAAAATTATTGATTACTAGTCATCTAAATTACTAACGACTTAATATTCACCTTATTTCATGTGGGATCGACCCCAACCTTTGTTGAGTTCTATATTTGATAATGACCGCTTACGCTTCTTAATTGAGGTGTAATTTGGGCGTATCACCCAGCGCACATCACCTCCAATTTCTATTATTCATCCTAGCTTTCTGGTTTTGCATGCATTGGGCCGTGTGATGCGCATCAATGGCTTGTGCGAACTGCACAGTCCTCCGCACGTTCCATTTTTGCCCTATTTTGCAATTGTTAATTTTTCTCCTCCATGCATCCCTAAAACAAACATAAAAAACAATATAAGATAACCAAAAATAAAGTAAAGACACTTGGGTTGCCTCCCAAGAAGTGCTTGATTTTACGTCGCGGCTTGATGATAGTACCTCAACCTTAGTCGTTGTCGGATAGCATGCCAATTCTGTTGGCGTGGCCCCATCCCAATAAGGGAAAGTGCTCCATCAATAACATTGAAACATCATTATATTGCCCATTTGGCAACAATTCACATGTGGGCATTTTTACCAATTCACACTCCTCAAGGGCACCATCAAGCTTGCCCTCAAACTCAATCACCGATATTACCCTCAAGTCATACGGAGGTCTTGTGGGTTGGCATACGTTGAATGTCACTACTTGATTTCCCACTCAGCATTTAAGCTCACCGAGTTCAACATCTATAAGTTCTCTTCCCGTGGATAATAATGGTCGCCCTAAGATAATGGGCACCTCAACATCTACTTCATAATCCAAGATCACGAAGTCCACCGGGAGAATGAACTTGTTGACTTTCACCAATACGTTGAATAGGATTCCTACCGGATGCTTAATGGACCGACCAGCCATTAGTAGTCTCATAGATGTAGGTTCGGGTGTACCCAATCCTAACTTGTTGAAGATCTCTAGGGGCATTAAATTGATGCTTGCCCCTAGATCACACAAGGCTTTAAGGAACACAAAGAACCCAATAGTACATGGTATGGTGAATGCACTCGGATCATCCCATTTTGTAGCAACATTTCTTGTTATCACAGTGTACAGTTGTGTATATCTCAATGGTTCCCACATCAACAACCTTCATCTTTTTGAGCAACTCTTTCATAAACTTGGCATACCCCGATATTTGCATTAAGGCTTCAGCCAGAGGAATATTTATCAAAAGCTTGCTAAACATGTCAACAAACTTATTGAATTTTTTCTCCTCCTTCTCCTTAGTTAGCCTTTGAGGGTACAGAGTAAGTCCCTTTGGTAGTGTGGCTGGCAAACTTTGAATAATAGGAGGGTCTTCCTCAACATCAATAGTAACTTGGGAAGGAAATTCATCCTTCTCCTTCTCATCATCAACATCAACACTCACCGGGGCATTGGGTGCATCAAGCTTCACCCTAACCCTCGGGTTTTCAACATCTTCATCATGCATGATATCTTTTTGATTATCACATGGCTCAGTGATGGCTTTCAAAATAGGCTTCTTTGCTACCACAACCGGCTCCATAACGCGCTCCTTCACTACTCCACTTGTTCTCTAACTTCTAGTAACAACCGCCATGACATGGGCATCATTCTTTGGATTTGTGGTGGTATTACTAGGAAGTGTTCTCTTCATTCTCGAGTTCATTTGAGTGGATAGATGATTCATTTGGGCCTCAAGATATTTAATTAAGGCCAAATCATAGCTCACAGTTTGATGGAGTGTTGAAACTTTTCTTTTAAGCTTGTTGACCCCGATGTTAGTATTATCTACCTTCTTTAGAACCAAGGACAAAATGTCCTCAATCTTTGAGTGACCGGGATTTCTTGTGGTGGGTTGGTATAGCGAGTCCAACTTATTCGGGGGCCAATATGGGTTCGTACTCAAGTGATTGTATCTATCACCATCCTTATCATGGTCCCTCCAATTTCCATCTCGTTCCTTGTCCCTATTCCAACCTTGATTCTCACCCATCGGGTGATAATACCCGGGATGAGAACCCACCGATAAATAGCAAAGTTTATCATCCATGAAGGTCATTAGCTCGCCATCACTAGCCTTGATCTCCGGTGTACTCACAGTAATCACGGTTTTTAGCACCACCTGCCCCCATCATATGCTTTGCAAGCAAGTCTATTTGCATCATCATTTTTTCCATGGTCTCATCCTTCCTTCACATCTCATTTGGTAAGATTAGTGTGATCACTCCCGAGGTTGGAATATCTGCCTCCCTTGTGTACCAAGCTTGGTTAGTCTTGGTCATTCTCTCAAGAAGAGCTGAGGCAATAAGAAATTGTAAATCCATGAAGGTGCCACCTCCAAGATTATTGGCCACAGACTTTTTCATCGAGTTCAAGTATCTAAAGAAGATTTGTAGCAAGACATGATCCAGCAAACAATGGTTAGGACACAACACGATCATCTTCTTAAATCTCAACCATGCCTCATGTAGAGGCTCCTCGGGAAGTTGGCAGAAGTTAGTAATTTTATCCCTTAGTTGCATCATTCGTGATGGAGGGAAGAACCTATATGAAGGCATCCACCAATTCATTCCAAGAGGAGATGGACCTATCCGGCAATTCCTCCAACCACGCCATGGCTTCCCCTGTTATAGATAAGGGGAATAGGCGAAGTCAGACAGATTTTTGGGAGATATTTTTGAATATGAACGGTTGACATATCATCACAAAATTGCAGATGTGCCTGTTGGCATCTTCGTGGGCTGCTCCTCTAAACATACCCTTCATTTGAATCAAATGGACCATTGTGCTAGTAACGTTAAATACTGCATGTACCACGGTGGAAGGTAGGCAGATCGCACCTACTCCTATTTGTATCATAGGTTCAGCGGCTTCTGCGTCCATGTAGCCTCCATTGACACTATCATTGTCACCTACCACACTCATGGACTATCCTGCTCAATCCAAACACAAACAACAAACAAAGTAAAAAGAAATAAACATTCTCAAGGTAATTTTAAATTCACAATCAAAAAGGCTAAAAAACTTAATTCCCCGGCAACGGTGCCATTTATGATAATGCTCAAGTGCACTCTCCTAATAGGAGGTATTAGCGATCGTTAGAGAAAAACTCATTTATAGTTCTCAATGAGTGTCGGGGTCGATCCCACAGGGAATTTACAGCTTAGCATAGGTGATTGTAAAATAGACTTCACAACGAGAGGGAATAATATAAAAAGGGGGAATTGGGAATCTATCACAATTTCGCAATTCAACAAAGAAAATAAAGTAAAAATGAGTGTAGACAATAAATAGGATGACTAGGGATGTGTTTCAAATGGGACTCTATCATGGGATAGGGTGATTGCTTATTCATGCAAATTCATGCTAATCGACATTGGTAACCTTGGTTTTAGGTATGGTTATTCATCTCTCGATCAATAACCATATATTCAATAGTCTTATGTCAAGAACTAGTGATTAAGCAATGAACAACCAAGCTAATGCTTAGCGAGGTCACACTATTTCAAGCTTAGACCCTTAAATGGGTGATTCCGTCGATTTGAGCTATTTCTAGCCTCAATCTAAATGGAAGCCCAAGTTCCTACTAGAAATTTCACATTCGAAGTTATGAACCTCTTTGTCAAGAAAAAAAACAACCAAGTAATATTAATCAATGTTCGCAACCACCAATTTTAGAGTTAAAATATGGTGAAATAACTAGAGATGTGTCAAATAAGCATTTATAAACAAGAATTAGCAACACCTACACCCATTTATCAAGTACCCATAATCAACACATCCCTAGATAAGAGGTTTATATACTCATGCTTAAGGAAAGAGATATACCAAATGGGTAGTAAAATTTACTTTCCATTCAAGCTAAATTTCTCAATATCCAAGCTCAATTTATACACAAATAGTGGTTCTAAGAGTTGGGAAGAAGGAATTGGGAGAAACACTCTTTTTGTTCTTAGAAGGGAAAACTTGTTCACAAAGCTAAGAATTGTTCAAAACTATTCAAAACTCTGAGAAATAACTGAACTATTTACAATTGTGCCTAAAATGGGTTTATAAACATTCCAAAACATCAACATGTGCATGTCGCACACCCTCTTCAGTGATCCAGTGACTCAGGCTAATTGGGAAGCTTCATGCAAAGTGGGGTGCAGTTCGCACAATGCCTTGTGTGTGTCGTACAACGATCGCACCTCTTAGTAAATCCTTTAGTAATCTTTAAGCTCCATGCAGTGGAAGTGCATTCCGCTCCAAGGCAAGTGTGTGTCACACAGGAACCGCATCTCTCAGCTGAATCTTGGTCTTGTTTGATCACTTCACACTTCACTCCTTTTTGGCTCTTTTTGGGTCCATTTCCTTGTTTTCTATCTTTGATCACAAGTACTTGCATAAACATAAATTAGGGCCATAAGAACCTCTAAATCTCATCAAAACATAGCAATAATTCAAGAGTAGAGGCTTAATAAGTTGGTAGATTTTTGACTTATCAACCTCGGATGAAACAAAGAAGAAGCAGACTGATGACAAATGGAGATTGTACCTGTGATAACAACATCTGAAGCCTTGGCCTCTGTCCGTCCCAGAACTGTATACATGTCGCCCCGACCACCATGACCACCTGATCCACCAGACTGAGGACCACCTCTAGTTCCCTGGGGACCACCCCTACTACCCTGTGCACCGCCTTTGGCTGGTGGTGATGGAGCCTTGGGGGCCTGATATGTCTGATCATGTCACTTCTGGTGCAATACCGATGGGCACTCTCTAGCAAAATGGCATATCTCACCACACTCATAAAAACCCCGGCAGTATGTTCCCTGTTGTGAAGACCCGACTAAATCACAATGACTACTATGACCTGTGGACCCCGAATGAGCACCTCGTGGAGCAGGAACAATAGTCTGGCTACTCTAACTCTCAACAGTTTGTAATGCCACCTGAACATGTCAGCTCGGCTGGAAACGCTGCTGATGCTGACCCCTACTAAAATGGCTTCTACCACAGACCTGTGAATTGCTAAAACTGCCCTGATGGTGGGGCCTCTTATCGCTGCCCCCTTGGGCCTCACGAAGTATGCCCTCAAAAGTGCGGGCATGGTCTACTACCTCTAGAAATGACTGGCCTGAAGCTGCCATACCCTTTGTAGCCAAGCGAAGGTGTAAGGTCAATCCTCGAACAAAGCAACGCACCCTCTCGTGCTTAGTGGACAGAATCATAGTGGCGTGCCTAGCCAACTGGTGGAATTAAACCTCATACTCAGAAACAAACATGGAGCCCTACTCCATCAAATGCTCCCTTATGCTACGCGGTACATACTTTTCCAAAAAAACTGCGGAGAACTGTGCCCAAGTAAGTGGAGGTGACCCGGCTGGTCTGCAAGCTACATATGACCTCCACCACTGTTTTGCTGGACCGTCCAGCTGAAATGTGGTGTAATTTTCTCCATGCGACTTGAACAACCCCAAATTATGCAATCTCTCTTGGCAGCTAGTCAGAAACTCATATGCATCCTCCCTAGAAGCACCTAAAAACCTCAGAGGATCCAATCTCAGAAACCTACCAAGCATGTTCTTCTCCTCCAAAGACATGACAGGCCCGGCTGGAATAGGTGGAGAAACTGTAGGGATCGACAATACCTCCAATTTGGGAGCCGAAGCAGCAGGCTGTACTCCTGAACCCTGAGCCGCTGCCTGGGTTGAAGTCTGACCCTCATCACTAACCTGAGAACCAATCGGACTACCTAGTGAAGCTGCTGGTGGAGTCATACCCTCAAGAAACCTAAATAACCAAACCGAAGTGTCCTGTAGCACTGGAGTAGCCATAAAACCTACCGGATGCTAGGCTGGCCCCACACCCTTTAGCTCATACTGAACCTCCTCAACCTTAACCTCATGCTCTGGTGACGGTACCCTAGCCTGTGCTCGAGCTGGCACCATAGCCTGTCCCCTACCTCGGCCTCTAGGTCGTCCTCTACCCCGTCTCCTAGTTGGGGATCTAACTGTAGGTGCAGGGGACTCGTCCTCACCCACTACAAATCTTGTCCTAACCATCTGAGAAAGAGTGAAACAAAGATACTTAGAAGTGGATCAAGTCAAGGAAGCACGATAAGGAACCAAACAAGATGACATCCTTCCTAGCAAATGTCATATAGCCCCTCGCAGATAGGATACGAATGTCTTCGTATCGATCTACGAGGCTCTACAAGAAACTTTGCTCTTTTACTAGCAAGACCAGTGAACCTAGTGCTCTAATACCACTCTGTCATAACCCAAAACCGGACCATGATGGCGCCTACATAACCCCCCAGTAGGCAAGCCAAACCCAACAATGTGAAAGACAATAAAAGCAGTTAAAGTAATAAAAGCAGAAGACATAAATAAGGTAGATAGGGATAATGGCATATATACATACCAATTGTACTAAATATACAAAAGATGGCCCTAAAGTGACCAAGAAGACAAAACATACATGAGAACCAACCCGGACCTAGTGTCCTCGGTACAAGAGCGACTAAAGTATGGAGTAGCTGTACAATAGACTCTGTTTATCCAAATACAAGATATCGATATAAATACAAGATAGAAAGCATGTATAGTCTCCAAGGCACCGGGAGCTCACCGCGATCTGAACTGCAACAGGCCTCGAATGAAGGGAGGGTCAATGAGGGTGACTCGTACTAAGTGGTGCATAAAAAAAGATGCATAGTGTAGTATGAGTACCAAATCAATGAGTACCCAGTAAGTATCTTAGGCTAACTGAGCACTGAAAGTTAATATATATATAATATAAATTACAGGAAAGTAAGCTAACTACAGGGATCCACCTAAATCTAGTTATAAAACTGGAAATAGAACTAACCGAACCAACAAGAAGGAAAATAACAATAGAATCAAGCCAAGCAAATGACAATCCAAATATACTCAAGCCAATGCAATGCGAAGGGAGATGATGTGATGTATATATGTATAAATGTAAAACCCAAAATATGGCATCGGGTGCTCGAAATTTAACATCGGACTCATCAACATATGTATAGAAAGTACAAACCTGAAATATCATGTCAGGCAGCCAAACTTTAACATTGGACTCATCAATATATGCAGACGCCCGAAATCGATCATCGAACTCATAGACCAAAAAGTAAATAGAGAAAAGGTCTGAAAACGTCCCTCGGATCGGCAAAAAATAGTGTTTTCCTTTCCAAAACCAATAGTAAAACAAAAATAATTTCCTTTATGGTCCGAAAATCATAGTAGCTATAGTAAATCTCAAGTCTGGAACCAAAACCTAGAAAATCATTCATTTTTACACCAATGGAATGAGAATTCAGTATGAGCATGCAATTTCCACGTTCAAAGAATATACCACACAACAGGGCAAAATAGGGCAAAAATACCCTCCAATCAATAGAACTGACCTGGAAACTCCACCCAAATCCAAGTTATGGCCTCGGGCCCACTGTTATGCACAATGATAAAATAAAATAGAAAGAATGGAAAATGACTATGAGAACAACTAAAGCAACTGCTCTACCTTTAAAACCTCCTAAAATCATACTAAGGATTCAATGATAGGCACAACAATACTACAGGCTCCTAGACTAGGGATAACATGAATAATTCTAATCTATGATTTGAAATGGCCAAAATAATACAAGAAACATGATTTTTAAGCCTAATTCTACCTAGAGTCCAACCTAACGTTCAAGTAACATATATATATAAAATTCTAACTAAACTTAGTCTAGAAAAATAAACCGTAACCTACCTCGCGGACAAATTACAAACATGAACTGTCACTCGTGTGCCTTCTCCTTTTGAACGGCCTCAGAAAGCTACCACGCTATCAAGAACATAACCCATGTGTCAAGATGAGAAAAATGACACCCATATTACTATACAAAAAATCAGGTTAAAATCAGGTCAGAAAATGACCCTCGAGGCCCGCACGATTAAAAAAAAACAAAAATCACAATTATGTTTGCAACGGGTTAAAGAACCCATGCCCAAAAATTGAGCGAGAACAAAACTTATTTTTGGGCCCAAAATAGCCCTGAAGTCCTCTTGATCAAGGGAAAAAATGGATAGATAAGGATTTTTAAGAACATAAAGGTACTAATTAGAAAGCAAGAAACGACCGCGGACTAGAATTATAGCGACCACCAAGCTTAGGGAAAGTTGGAGTTGAAGATTTTAAGTTGGATCTCTAAACAATGGAGGAAAAATGAGTAGGAAAAGAGTTGGAGTTGAAATGAATTTGAAAGAGAGTGCGCAGCTTATAACTGTCAGCGCCTAGTGCAGGTGCGCCCATGTAGGCGCAAGGGAGGACACACTATAGAGCCCAAGGCACTGCAAGAATACTGCCCTGCTGGCCTAGCCAGGTGTGCAGGCGCGCGCATGCCAGTGCATGAGCACCAGCGCAGGTGCAGCCAGGCGCCCGCCGTGGTGCCATACCAACAACAGCTGCTGCAATTGCCATGTTTTAGCCAACTTTGTAATAGATGGACCCTCGAGAATGCATCTAGGGTCCCATGAACAAAAATGAGCTAAGATTTCAACAAAAAAGGCATTTTGAACTCAATAGAATTGACGAAAATCCCAATAGAGGTCGGTTTAACAAAAAGTGGGCCCCATGCCCAAAACCAACTATAAGCCAAACTTAACCAAAACAAAACCCAAGGGCCAAAAATGAGTCCGTGAAGTCTCGAGACCTAAAAAAAGGTCCCCCTAGCCTAAATTCGACATTTCAGTTCTAACAGCACTGGCAAAATTTCCATTTGAGGTCGTCTTCTTCGAATATTGACCAAAGTCAACCCCACAAGCCAAACTGGCTTGAAAACAACACAAAGCCAAACCAAAAGTGCTCAGAGCCATACCAAGGGTCCCACTAGACCAAAATCTCCATTCCAGAGCCAATAAAACTGTCAGAATTTGATTCTGAGCCGTTTACCAAGAAAGTTGACCGAAGTCAAAGATTTTCTAAGTTCAAGTTCTAAATTAGGAAAATGGCCATAATGACCTAACGAATGGCCTGGGCACCAAACCTTCAGTCCTAGAAAGTCATCAATGACCTGCAGCCACTGCAGGAAAGTTTAAAATGCAGAAAAAGCATGAAAAACAAAAAAATGACCTGGAGGGTCATTACATTTTAATGGAGGTATCGCTTTTGGAAGATGAAGAAAAGAGTTGGAAAATTAGAAAGGGGTCAGCTACTTAAGCTTCCATGCCTAGGCGCAACAATGTCCATGTGGGCACAGGCGCACTGGCGCTGCAGCGGCCACACGCCACAGGCGTGCTGGCGCCCAAGAGGGCTAGCACATCACAGGGGTGCTGGCATTCCAAGATGGTGTTTATCCTTAGTTTAGGAGCTTGTAATCTGATGTCGCTAGCATAGAATCTTTAGAAAAATTTAGGGAGGTTTTAGAGGCAGAGTAGGTACTTTTACTATTTTCCTACTTATTCTCCATATTTTGCTCGTTAATTACAATATTTGTATATTTATGAGCACAAGGCTATAATGTGGATCAAACAGTGTGCTAGGTCAGTTATCTTATTTGGAGGGTGTCTTACCCTGATTGACTCGATATTCTTTGAACATGGCATCAAATCTCATTATTGCATTACATGGCTATTGGTTTTGGAAACAAAAGAAACACGGGATTTTTGGTTAAAATTCGGGATCTTACTTAACCACTAGTTTTTGAAAGAAAGGAAAGTACCACTGTTATATCAGTTCGGGGGATATTTCTGGACCCTTTATCTATTTTACTATTCTGTTGATGAGTTCGAGGCACGATTCTAGGCGGCCTAAGGAGCATTTATCCAGGTTTTACTTTAATGCATATATTGATAAGCTCGAGGTTCCTTCCGGGCACTCGGGGTACCCAATACTGGGTTTTACTTTTCTGCATTGGCCATACTCTGTATCATATCATCTCATGATGCATTGCATTGCATTATCTATGTTTACTCTGAGAGATTTACCTATTTTATCATTATTATCTTCACTATCATATAGATAGTTTTATTTTTTGTTGATAACGAGATTTAGGTGGATCCCTATAGTTAGTTTACTTTCATGTAGATTATAATATATATTATCATTTTGATCTTGATCGTCCTATGATGCCTACTAGGTACCCACTATTTTGGTATTCATTCTACACTCTGCATCTTTTTTTGATGCAACACCTAGTACGAGCCACCCCTGTTCATCCTCCTATCATTTGTGGCCAGTTGTTGTTCAGATCATGGTGAGCTCTCGGCATTTTTGAGACTTGTAATTCTTTCTATCTACCTTTCTGTCTATATTTTTTTATTTTGGACCACAAAAGGTGGGTTATTTGGGAATGTTCCTGAGTCTCGGACATCAGATTGTGATTACAAGACTGGTTATCCTTGTTGTAGAGTGGATTGAGTCTGTGTAGGGCCAATAGGTTGGTTCTGAGCCATTGGGATACTGATTATGTTTAGGTATACCATTATCATTCATATTAAGAGTTTTTCTGCATTATTTACTACTACTTAGGTTGTGGGCCTTCTATAACTGGTTTTCTAAATCTTTCATAACCCCGAGGGACAATTTTCTATATAAAGGGTTATAAATGTATTTGAAAGTAATTTCATGGATCTTCTTGGAGTAAAAGAGACTAGATGATGATTTTATCACCACTTTTCACAATAATACTAGACTCGCCTGAGCTATAGTTCTAGACATATTTACTACTTATTTGAGATGATACTAGACTCAGTAGAGCCAAGCGCTTGACTTTTTTAACTACGAATTTAGACCCGATTATGATCAGGGCACCTTTTTTTTGGGGTTTTGAGACTTGACTTACTAATTTAGACCTGGGTAGACTCCGGGCACTCACCTTAAGATTATGATCACTAGTTTAGACATGGATACACTCCGAACAATTATATTTGAGATTCTGAGATTTAGTATATGGTCGAGGACCTCCATGGACCTTGTCGATCCAGACCAAGGGCTACATGTTGTGAGTGCCAGAGAAGGGGTATATAGTGTATTTGAGGTATATGAGGGACTCCTTTCATAGATCCTGCCTACTGGTCCTATAGGCGCCGAAGGAGGTACGAATAGTACTACTGTCACACTTGGTTTTACCATATTATCATATCATTTATTTGTGTTCTATTCCACTCTTGTTTGCTATTTTTTGAGTGTACGCTCCAGTTGTATGGGATGCCGGAGTGTTTTCCTTTACTTTTATGTGTTTCTTGGGTGAATGGGTGCCCGTTGAGACTGTAGGTACTCATTATTTGATCCTATGGTAGTATTCATTTATATTATGGTACTTTAGGGTTATTGTTCGATTATTCTTTTCTTGTGAGGTTGCCTTTATGTTTATTCCTATCCTATGAGTTGTGTTATTAGTAAGATTTTGTTGCTAGTATTGTATTTCAAGCATGAGTATGTTTACTTGCCTTTATTTCCTTCTATTTTACTTGAGGTTACTGGTATACCATCATTCTCCTTAATCTCTCTCTTTATATATTGTTGTTGCAAGGATCCAGGTGCATTCTCTCTTCTTTCACCTGTGTTTTGTATTATATATATATCTCTTGTAGCTAGCCTAGTATGATTGTTTCTCTTTGTATTCTATCCATTCTAGCTTCCGTCTGCCTTCCTTTGTTTTCTTTTGTGCCTACTTTCTTACTATCTGCTATTTACTGCCTTTATATCCTTTATGCGCTCAGTCACCTATGATGCCTACTGGGTACTCGTTGCTTTGCAATTGGTGCTCATACTATACTTCTACATCTTCCTGGTGCATATCCTTGTGTGAGCTCTCGCCATTGATAGTGTGTAGACTCGTGCAACTATCCAGACATCCGAGAATTAGGTGAGATCCTGACGACCAAGGCTTAATTTTATCTCTTCTTTTGCACTATGTACTCTTTTATTATTCAGAGACAAGTATATAAATTCTTTTGTACCCTTTTGTATTTTGTTATTTAGTGGTGGATTCTGTACTATGATACCAGGTTGTGGGATGGTTTAGCTTCCTTTTTATATATTCTAGTTATTGTATCATATTTACTTATCTCTCTTGCTTCCATTTTTATTGCTTCTTCCACATGCTTAGTTAGATATTATCCCATTACTTACCGTTATGATCTATGGGGATTGGTTTGCCTATATAGAGGTTGTAAGTGCCATCATGACCTGAGAAATTGGGTCGTGACAGCTTTGTATTTGAGCTTAGGTTTCACTGGTGTCATCGGTATAGTAGTCAATGTCTAGTAAAGTCTTACGGATAAGGTCAGAGACGTCCATACTTAATCTTTGGGAGGGTACAGTGGCATCTTATAAAACATAGATCTTTTCTTTCTTTTATATCATGCATCTTTTCCTACATAGTTTCATGGATTATTATTTGTTCTAGTTGACTCTTCCGTAGATGGCTCATATGAGATTATCGGCATCAGACGGGGGTGAGCCTTTAACCCCAGCACACCCAAATCCAACTAGGGGCCAAGGTGGTTGTAGAGGAAGAGATTGCAGACTTGACTGAGTAGCGGCACTGGTTAGATATTCTGAGAGTGAGTTTGAGCATGATATAGTCCTAGAGCAGCAGCCTGTGGACCAGGGGATAGCCCAGGTGCTACCAAGGCTCATAGCAGCTTCTGTACCAGCATTAGCCCCATCTCCTTTGTCAGGTATTTGGGGTTTGCTTCTGCAGTTACTTAGTATGATTGGTGATCAGCCTTCAGATGTAGCACAAACATCCACTCAGGGGGAAGCCTTGGGTGTTCAGAGTTCAGGAGTGCTGCCTGCTACTGTGGCTCCCTATGTTGAGGTTCTTCTGGTACCTTTTGTTGCTTAGCCTCTTGCTCCTTTCCCAGTGATGACAGGGTCAGAGAAAAAGGCTCTGGAAGATTTCTGAGATTGGCATCGCCAAGGTTCTCTGGTACTCTTGTCAGGATTTATATGATTTCATTTCTACATGTTAGGAGATGCTTCACCATCTGGGTCTGTTGGATACTCAAAGGGTTTGTTACACTACTTATCAGCTGAAGGGCCTAGCTAAGCTAGAGTGGAGGGCCTAGGTTGCTTGCAGACCATCTTCGTCTCCTCAGTTGACTTGGAGAGAGTTTTATAAGGCCTTTATGGATAAGTTCCTGCCACAAAGCAATCATGAGCATCATAGGGAGAAGTTAACCAGACTGATGTAGGGATCTATGTCCGTATCTGAGTATGAGACTCATTTTCACCAGCTGGATCCATTTAGGGCCATGATCATTCCTACCAAGCCAGACAGAGTTTGCCACTTTCTTTGGGGATTAAGGATAGAGCTTAGATAGACGGCTGAGATACTAGTTGCCAGTTGGTGACCCTTCCAGGCCATAACAGACCATGTCTATACTATAGAGGATTTGCACCGCCATGATTCCGAGGTTAGAGATAAGAGGCCATGATATCATGGCAGTTATAATATTTCTTGTTAAGGTGGTAGAGGTTCATGCCAGTGGGGCTGAGGGTATCAGCAACAAAAGCATCAGGGTCAGTCTAGATGGCCAGTTCAGGCATCACTCCAGGCTTCAGGTAGGCCTCAATTTGAGCGGGGTCAAAGCAGTCAACATGGTTACAGTGGCCAGTCTTCGAGAGGTACAACTTATGGGGTATCAGGCCAAGGTGGCCACACCGGTTCAACTAGTTCATCCCGAAAGGGTAGGCCATCAAGGACTTGATATGAGTGCAGTGTTATTAGTCATTATGTGAGAGAGTGCCCCCAGTGAGGTATAGTTCAGCTAGCCTCTTAGTCAGCTCACCCTATCAAGGAAGTGCATTCACTGACTAGAGAAGGTGGTGTTCAGGGTAGAGGTGGTTCCTAGCATGGCAAGATATGTTGTAAGGATGGTAGTCGGTCAGGTAGAGGTTGATGCCAGTTCTATGCGGTCCCTGGTAGACTAGAGGTAGAGGCCTCAAATATGGTGATCACAGGTATGATTTATGTATGATGCCAGTCAGCTTTATCTTTGTTTGATCTTGGTTCTACATGCTTGCATGTTTCTGCCTACTTTGTTCCTTGTTTGGGGTTATCTAGGGAGCCATTATATGTGTTTGTATCTGTTTTAACCCCAATAGGCGATTCTTTAGTAGTGGATCAGATTGTGAGATCCTATTTGATTGTTGTTGGTGATCTTGAGACTTGGGCCAACCTGATGATTCTAGACATGTTAGATTTTTATGTGATTCTGCATGGACCAATTATCCCCTCATGGAGCAGTTTTGGATTATTATGCTAAGACCATTACTTTAGCCGTGCCCGACATATCCCCAGTTGTATCGTAGGGTTCTGTTAGCTGCACATTATCTGGGATCATTTCTTACCTTCGTGTTAGGAAGTTGATTTCTCGCGGGTGTTTTGCCTATCTAGCATATGTCTAAGATGTTAGAGCCGACACTTCTTATCCTTAGTTGGTTCCTATAGTTAGAGATTTTCTAGATGTGTTTTCAACTAACCTATCAGGCCTTCCACTTGAGCATGATATTGACATTGATATTGAGTTGGAACCGGGCACCAGGCCCATTTTTATTACTCTATATCATATGGATCTAGCTGAGTTGAGGGAGCTTATGGATCAACTCTAGGACTTATGATCTAAGGGTTTCAGTAGGCCGAGTGTGTCGCCTTAGAGTGCTCCAGTAGTGTTTGTAAATAAGAAAGATGGGTTGATGCGGATGTGTATTGATTATTAGTAGCAGAATAAGGTGACTATGAAGAATAGGTATCTGATGCCGCATATAGATGACTTGTTTTATTAGCTTTAGGGTTATTCCATGTTTTCTAAGATAGGTTTGAGGTCAGGCAACCACCAGTTGAGGATTAGGGTGGAGGAAATCCCTAAGACAGAATTTAGGACACGTTATGGCCACTATGAGTTTCTGGTGATGTCTTTTAGGTTGACTAATGCCCCTGCATCTTTCATGGACTTCATGCACAGGATGCTCAGACCGTACTTAGATTTGTTCATGATAGTATTCATCGATAAAATCTTGATATACTCATCGAGTGGAGATGAACATGAGCAACACTTGAGAACTATACTTCAGACTTTGAGAGATCATCGGCTTTATACCAAGTTCTCAAAGTGAGAGTTTTTGCTTGAGTCAATAGCATTCCTAGGACATGTGGTGTCTAAGGATGGTATTAGAGTGGATTCAGGGAAGATTTTAGCAGTTCATGATTGGTCGAGACCTACTACTTCAATCGAGGTTCACAGCTTTATTGGGTTGGTAGGATATTACAGATAGTTTGTTAAGGGGTTTTCTTCAATAGCAGAACCTTTGACTAGGCTGACTAGGAAGGTTGTCCCATTCCAGTGGTAAGATTAATGCAAGAATAGTTTTCAGAGGCTTAAGACTTTATTGACTTCAGCTCCGGTGTTGACATTGCCAATAGAAGGTCAGGGATTCTCAGTGTATTGTGATGCTTCAGCATTTGGTCTTGGTTGTGTGTTAATGCAGCAGGGTCGTGTGATAGCTTATGCGTCCAGACAGCTGAAGGTTCACGAGTGATACTACCCTACTCATGACTTGGAGTTGGCGGTGGTAGTCTTCGCGCACTATATTTTGAGGCATTACTTATATGGGGTTCACTGTGAGATCTTCACCAATCACCATAGTCTTCAGTATATCACGAGTCAACGAGAGTTGAACTCTAGGCAGTGGAGATGGATTGAGTTACTGAAGGACTATGACTTCACTATTTTGTACAATCCAGGAAAGGCAAATGTGGTAGCGGATGCCTTGAGCTGAAAGACAATAGGTATTAGTAGCTTTGCTTCTCTTTCAGTTTTGGAGCAGCCGTTGGCCTTAGACATCCAGTCCTTGGCAAACCATTTAGTGAGTCTTGACTTGTCTGATTCTAGCAGAGTTCTTGCTAGTGTTGAGGTCAGTTCTACCTTGGTTGATCAGATTCGAAGGCATCAGTTTGAGGATTAGTGGTTATGTGACATTTGTGATCAGTTGTTCGAGGTGAGGCCAGCAGGGCTACTTTAGATTTTGATAGTGTTCTGAGGTTTGATAGTCACCTTTGTATTCTAAGAGTTGGGGAGTTGATCTAGTTGATTCTCTGTGAGGCACATTGTTCTAGATATTCCATCCATCCTGGCGCAGCCAAGATGTATAGAGATTTGAGGCAACTTTACTTATGGAGTGGTATGAAGAGGGACATAGTGGAGTTTGTATCTCGGTGCTTGAACTATCAACAGGTTATGTTCAAGCACATGAGACCTAGTGGATTGATGCAGCAGCTTCCCATTCCTAAGTGGAAGTGGGAGGGATTACTATAGACTTCATAGTTTGGTTGCCACGTACTTCTTGGGGGTTTGAATCTATTTGGGTAATCGTTGATAGGCTTACTAAGTCAACAAACATCTTGCCTATCTATTCTTCCTATAGTTCAGAGAGGTTGGCCAAGATTTATTTTCGTGAGATTGTTCATTTACATGGGGTTCCAGCTTCTACCATTTCAGACTGTGGCACTCAATTTACCTCTCATTTTTGGAGGACTATTCAGTGAGAGATGTGTACAGAGGTTCAACTTAGCACTTTATTTCACCCTTAGACAGATGGTCAGTCAAGAGCACTATCCAAGTCCTGGAGGACATGTTGCGGGCCTGTGTTCTTGACTTTGGAGGTTCTTGGGATCAGTATGTGCCTTTGGCAGAGTTTGCTTATAATAACAGTTATCATTTGGGCATTGACATTGCACCTTTTGAGGCATTGTACGGTATGCATTGCAGATCGCTAGTGGGTTGGTTTGATGGTTTAGAGTCCAAGTCGCAGAGTATAGAATTGCTTCGTGGTTCCTTAAACAGAGTCCAGGTGATTTAGAATAGACTTTGAGTAACCCAGAGTAGGAAGAAGAGCTAGGAAGATTGTAGACTTTGTGTCTTAGAGTTCAGTGTTGGTGACTTGGTATTTCTCTGTGTATCGCCCATGAAGGGCTTGAGGAGATTTCGTAGGTGGGGCAAGCTTATCCCCAGTATATTTGGTCATCTGAAATCCTTCAGAGAGTTGGTAATGTTTCCTATCTGTTAGCCTTGCCTCTGATGTTTTTACCTATGCACCCAGTCTTCCATGTATTGATGTTGTGGCATTATATTCTGGATTAGTCACATGTGTTGCAGTGGGAGTCGGTATAATTGGATGAGAGTTTGTACTTTGTTGAGGAGTCAGTTTCTATTCTAGCCAGAGATGTCAAGAGAATGAGGTCTAGAGAGATTCTGGTAGTTAAGGTTCAGTGGAGTCACCATCCAGTCGAGGAGGCTACATGGGAAATCGAGAAAGATTTATGGGTTCAGTATTCATAGTTGTTTGAGCTTTCAGGTACTCCCTTGTTCTTGACTTTCGAGGATGAAATTCCTTTTTAGTAGTGGATGATGTAATGACCCTTCTGGTCATTGTCGCATTTTTTATTTCGTTGTACTATTAGAGCTTGCCTGTAGAAGCCCCAAGTCATTTATGACTTGCTGGGACTTATGGTTTGGTGCCTAAGCCGTTCATTTGGTCTTTATGGCCGTTTTCCTATTTTAAAGCTTAAACTTAGAAAATCATTGACTTCAGTCAACATTCTTGGTAAACATGCTCAGAATTGAATTTTGGCAGTTCATTAGCTCCGAAGCATGGATTTTGGTATGGTTAGACCTGTAGCGGGGGTCTGGGAACTTCCGGTTTGGTTCCATCTCACTTTTTGAAATTTCAGGCCAGTTAGAGTTAGAAGTTTGACTTTGGTCAACTTTTGATTATTAGAGCATCGAATTCCAAATCCAACAATTCCATCAGCTCCGGAATGTTGAGTTTGGGTTAGGTTGGTGGTTAGTTCGTGTCCCGGGTGAGCCAGGCTCATTTTGGGTGTTTGGTTGGAAATTGCAAGTGTTGACTTCGGTTAACATTTCTTTGAGATGAACTCGTATGGAATTTTCATCAAATATATTGAGTCTGGAACGTCATTTCCACTCTAGTTGCATGTTTGGTTAATGTGTATCGGGTTTTGATTATGCCCAGAGTCTCCCGTGGGAATATTTTAAGTTGTTGGTATTTCTACAGTAGAGCGGGGCTCTGCGCGATCGTGCCAGAGCACCACTATCGCGCTATTGGAGCTTTCTCCTACAACACTATCGCGCCAAGGCACCGCAATCACTCACGTGCCCCTGTTGCCCCTTTACTGCAATCGCTCTAGGCTAGCGTTATCGCACGCTACCACCTTTTTCAGTGGGATCGCGCGGTTGGATTGCATTGCGCTAATCTACGACATGCACTATAAATAACCCGTTCCTCAAATTTTCAGTTCATTTTCTCACCTCTCTCTCACTCTAAAACATTTCCCCTCTCCTGGAAGTTGCTCTAAATTAGTCCCAAGCTGCGGGTATCCATCAATTGGAGGAGATTAGTGTTTCCCTCTTCGTTTGTTAAGTTCCTTTTTCCCCAAATTTCTTCTCTTCCATGGGTAAAACTCTATTAAGGCCTTTTTGACATAACTTGGGGTTGTCTCCCTTGTTATAGCTGATTGTTGGGCCTGATTATTCATTGAGGTGAGGGTTTCACCTCGTGGACCTTATTCCCTTCCTCCGTGGTACGTAATTTCCCCGCTGGTATTCTTAATTTTGCAAAGTTTTTGCATGATTTCCCTCTTCTTCTCTGGGATGTTTAAGGCATTTTCTTTACTAGTTTTCCGCTCAATTTTTGGGCATGTATTCCTGGCAAGGTTGGGAACCTCATAGTAACTTTTGTTTCTGGCTTCGAGTTCTTGGGCCTATGGGCCCGCTTGTGACCTGGATTTTGGCCTGGCTGTACTTTTAGCAATATGGGTATCATTAGTCTTGTTTTAACGCTTATATTACCTTCTTGATAGTGTGATTGCTTTTTAGGACTTCTCAGAGCAGTTTAGGGTTGGACATCATCGTTCTAGTGGCTTGTCGTCAGACGACAGGTAGGTTACGGTTTCCTTTTTCCTGACTCTGCGAATCTAGGCTATAATTATACTATTTAGCATTCTTAGGTTGGGTTTACTAGATTGGCATCCCAGACCTTGTCCGCTTTCTTTCTGTCCGGCTTTTTCATATTGTCTCATTGTAGTATTTGATTTAGTTGGTAACATTCCCCCTTGTGGCCCTGTGTGGCCTTGTATTTGACTTTGGACCATAGAAGGTGGGTTATTTGGGAATGTACGTGAGTCTCTGACATTGAATTATGATTATAGAACTGGTTATCCTTGTTTTAGAGTGGATTGAGCCTATGCAGGGCCAATAGGTTGATTGTGATCCTGTAACACCCCAGAATCCGAAACAACTATCAAACTCAGAATCTTGGATTTTTCTGCAACTATTGATCCCCACAAGCAGCACAACGGGCGTCGTACCTTCGACGGGCCATGGGGAGCACCGTGGGAGACAGCCAATGACTTTTAGCTAAGTCCCCTCCATCCCGATAGACGGTCATGACAGGCTTCACGGGTGGATGGCCCGTGGGAATCCATCATCAGGATACTCCAATGGGTTTTCCCCAGCTTTCTAGTGCTTCGGCGAGCAATGCCAAGGGTGTCACGTCTGTGACAGTCCATGGGGATGCATCACTAGAAACCTCTAGAACCCTCAGGTCTCAGCAAGCTTACCCAATGCCTTGGCCGGTGAGTCATTGTAGGTATGATGCCCGTCAAGCAGCTCGTGAGGCGACAAATTTCTGGAACTTTTTATTTTATGTCAGGAGTATTCTGGTCTTTTCTCTTATTCTTTAACTCCTAAGTGAGATTGTTTTGACCATTTTAGTAGGGTTTTATTCCCTAAGAGGCTAAACTCTTCTCATTCTAAGTCATTCTATTTCAAAAAAAAAAGAAAAGAACTCCTCCTCTCCAAGTCTCAGGCTTCAAGCAAAAACCTCCATCTTCAAGTCTTCATTCTTTTCAATCTAGCATAAGAAAACTTCAATTCAGGTATATGGGCATTCAATAAGGGATTCCTTTCACCCTTATGCTCAAGACCCCATGTTTATACTTTGAAATATCAACTTGGGAAATTAGGGTTCTTACCCAAATTGGGGAAAATTTATGGGTCTTATCTTAAAACATTAATTCATGGTTTCTCATTACTTATTTATGATTTATTTGAGGTTCCTTAATTTATTTCAAAAGCCCATGCATTAAAGATGATTTCTAGCATGATTCCATCAATTTGCATGTTTTTAAGTGAAAATTGGCATATTTAGATAACATGACCTTATGTATTAAGAAATTGCATGCCTAAATTTTCAAGTTATGATTTTAGAAAGAAGAGTATGTTTTGAATTACGGCTATGCAAAGCTTCAAGAACTTATGATATGAGAATTGCATGGCATTAGATATGTCCTCATGCTTTTCAAACAGATTTGGCATTAGATATGTCACAAGTATATTATGAACTATATATATATTTTGGGAGTAGTATTTAGCACCGAGCGACGTGGGTTCTAGATAACCTAAGTCCAAAACTACATTGTCATCGTAGGTTGCCCTTTGTGTCTTATGACAGGATCCTACTAGATAAGGTTCTAACATTGGCCGGTTAGGAAAACCTTTTTCGTTGTGGGTGTATGACACTAGACTCCATGTAGCTCATCATGGTTTATGTCGGTTATGAGAAACTCCTGTATGAATGCTTTAAGTCTTATGCTCTTCTATTTCTCAGTTTATGTTCAAACTATGATGTTTACTTATGATTTCACTTATGATGCATGAAACTAGTCTTAATTATGTTCTAAGTACGTTTTACCTTATTCATCCATATATCACATATTCAGAACATCCTATAGTAGTGACGCATATTTTATGTTGCATCCTATTATAATGTAGATTCAGGCTCTATTGGTCAGGCTCGTGGCTAGTCATCGCCATTCATCCAGACTTCTGTTGGTGGGTTCTCATCATTCAAGGACCATAGATATGCTAGTTACTTTCATGTTCTTTCTTTAGATTTCTGAGTTAGTTAGGGTCTTGTCCCATCAACACTCTTTATGACAGTTTAGAGACTTCAGACATAGCTAGACTTGTATTATGTGTTTTGGATTTGGTATTTCTTAGACCTTATTCCTATTTAGTTATGGTTGCCTATCTTTATTAAGTATGCTTCCGCTATGTTTCTTGTATCTATCTGAGTATGCTATGTCCAAGGGTTAACTTGGGGTACTTATGGTATCGGGTCCCGTCTTATACCTAGGGGGTAGTCTCGGGGCGTGACAAACTTTGTATCAGAGCCTCAGGTTCAAGAGTCCTAGGGTTTTTGGAAACCGCATCGAGTAGAGTATCTTTCATTTGTATGAAGCACGCCACATTTAGGAGAGTGAAGCTACGAGGTATCTTAGGAAAAGCTTCACTTCTTTCATGATCAATATTGTGCGGTAGAGTTTAACTCTATTACTCCTCTAATCGATTCTTTATGCATTTCAGATTATGCCTCCTCACCGTGCCATGCCTTGCAGGGCCGCCCGAAATATTGACCCTCCAATTCCAGACCCCGAGGTCACAAATACACAGTTCAGTAATGCTATTCATATGCTAGCTTAGACTACGGCCGCTCAGGCCAATCAACAGGCTCCTCTCCCCATGAACCCCCAAGGTTGAGTTACGACCTGAGTTTGAGACTTCATTTGCATGAACCCACCAGAGTTCTGGGGTTCGAAAGTTTGTGAGGATCCATAAAATTTCACGGATGAGGTGAAGAAGATCTTTGGTGTGATGCAAGTTGATGGTGTCGACAGTGTCGAGCTAGATTCAAATCAGTTTAAGGATGCAGCTCATATTTGGTACACTCAGTGGAAAGATGCTAGGGCTAGGGATGCGGTCCTTATGACTTGGGAATGCTTTGAGAGGCTTTTCTTGACCGGTTCTTCCCTAAGGAGTTAAGGGAAGCTAAGGCTGAAGAGTTCATGAATTTGAGGCAAGGGTCTCTGTTGGTTTTGGAGTACATGTTGAAGTTCACCCACCTTTCTAGGTATGCTCCTTCCATGGTGGCTGACCCAAGAGATGACATGAGTAAGTACATTTATGGAGTGTCAGACTTGGTAAACTAGGAGTGTAGGTTGGTTATGCTTTAGGGTGACAGGGATATTTCTTGACTTATGACTCATACATATCAGATTGAGGGAGACAAGTTGAGAGAAATGGCAAGAGAGAATAAGAGGGTTAGATTAGAGAGTTTAGATTTTATCCATCAGAGGTCCGGAGGCAGACATCGCTCTTCATTTCAGAAGAAATCATCAGTACCCGTTCATTTTTCAGTTAGTGCTCTTACCCAGGCCCCCAGACCTCATCATGATTAGACTGGTAGAGGGTCAGGTTCCTATTAGCAGGGAAGTATTGCAAAGGAGACTCCTTACCTTACTTGTAACAAATGTGGTAGAAGTCAACTTGGTGAGTGTTTAGCTGGTTCAGGTGGATGATTCGGGTGTGGTCAAGTTGGACACAAGATTAAGGATTTCCCTTTAACTAAGAAGGGACAAGGAGGTAGCAGGACTCAGTATACCCCAGCAGCCCCAGGAGGTCAACCGTCCCAATAGGGAACTGCTTCTAGTTCAGGTGGTCAGCGCTAGAACCGCATCTATGCCATGTCCTCTCACCATGACCAAGAGAGTTCACCGGACATTGTTACTGGTATGTTGAAAGTCTTCTCTCTCAATGTGTATGCTTTATTAGACCCCAATACCTCATTATCTTTTGTGACCCCTTATGTTGCTTGCAAGTTTGATATTAGTCCTGATCAGCTCTTAGAACCCTTTTGTGTTTCTACTCATATTGGCGAGTCAGTCCTAGCTAAAAGAATTTACCAAAATTGCCCTATCTCAGTCCTTCATAGAGTCACTTCAGCATATCTAGTAGAATTGGAGATGACTTATTTTGATGTTATTCTTTGTATGGATTGGTTGTATGCATGTTATGCCTCGGATGATTGTCATACTCGAGTTGTCAGTTTCAAGTTCCCAAATGAACCTATCGTAGAGTGGAAAGGTAGTCCTCCATCCTCGAAGGGTCATTTCATATCTTATCTCAAGGCTAGGAGAATTATTTCTAAGGGTTATATATATCATATAGTTTGGGTTGTGTACACGGAGTCTGAAACCCCATCTCTCAAGTCAGACCTTATTGTGAATGAGTTTCCAGAAGTGTTTCTCAAAGATTTTCCCAGAGTCCCTCCCGAGAGGGAGATCAACTTTGGAATAGATCTTCTTCTAGATACGAATCCCATCTCTATTCCTCCCTATAGAATGGCTCCCGTGGAGCTTAAGGAATGAAGGATCAGTTGAAGGACCTCCTTGATAAGGGTTTTATTTGACCCAACATCTCTCCATGGGGTGCTCCAGTCATATTCGTGCAAAAGAAAGATGGTTCCCTAAGAATGTGTATCGACTACCATCAGTTGAACATGGTCACAATCAAGAATAGGTATCCCATCCCTAGGATAGATGAATTGTTCGATCAGCTTAGGGGTGCCAGTTACTTCTCCAAGATCGACCTTAGATTCGGTTATCATCAGCTCAGGGTTAGAAAGTATGACATTCCAAAGAAAGCCTTCAAAACTCAGTATGGTTATTATGAATTTGTGGTTATGTCTTTTGGACTAACAAATGCTTCTGCAGCCTTTATGGATTTGATGAATCGTGTGTTTAAATAGTATTTGGATATGTTTGTAATTGTTTTCATTGATGATATTCTTATCTACTCTTGGAGTGAGGAGGAGCATGCGAACCATTTGAGGGTTGTGTTGCAAACTCTTAAAGATCGATAGTTATTTGCTAAGTTTAGGAAGTGTGATTTTTGGATGCATTCTGTTACTTTTCTGGGTCATATTGTGACTAGAGATAGTATTTGAGTTGATTCGTAGAAGTGTAATGATCCTCTCGGTCATTTTCCTATTTTTCATGCTTTTTCCGTGTTTAGAGCTTTCGCTTAGCAGCTACATGTTATTTATGACTTGCCAAGACTGATGGTTTGGTGCTTGGGCTATTCGTTAAGTCGTTATAACCATTTCCCTATTTTGGAACTTGAACTTAGAAAATCTTTGACTTTGGTCAAAATTCTTGGTAAACGTGCTCAAAATCAAATTCTGACAGTTTCGTTGGCTCCAGAATAGGGATTTTGGTCTAGTGGGACCATTGGTCAGGGTATGAGTACTTTCGGTTTGATCTTGTGTTGTTTTCTGTGTTTGCAAGCCAGTTTGGCTGGTAGGGTTGACTTTGATCAACATTCAGAGAAGACGACCTTGGATGGAAATTCCGTCAGTGCTTTTAGCTCTAGAGTGTCGACTTTGGGCTAGAGGGACCTTTGATGCAATTCAAGTTGCCTCAAGACCTTTTACAAAAAGTCAAGCACGTGAACTCCAAGCATTACAAAGCTTGTTCATGAAAAGAGATGCACTTGAGTGCATTATGGAGCCTTCTCGGGGGTTCCACGTCTTGATGATAGCTTGGGGAAATGAAAAGAAGAAATAGGTACAAGATGGCAATGTTAGTGAGGAAATAGGCTAAGCATGCAATATGACCATTTGATAAATTATCATGAACTCAACCAAAGGAAGACAATCAAAGAAGGACCTTTCTTCATTAAGGGTATAATTGTAATAGCTAGTTCTTCCTTTCTTTATCCTAGTATAAGTAGTAGCTTTCTTAATTCTCTAGGTAAATTACATGGATATTGACTAAATACTCTTTGAGAGATTAGTGAGCTTGCTTAAGCTTTTGATTATGTTGAATTTTGAAAGAAAGGTTTCTTGGGAATCTAATTCCCATGAGGTCTTTCTAATAGGTTTAGGTGCTATCTTGAACAATTCAATGGAGGTCTTTACTTTTTAGTATTGGTTGCCTTGATTTTTCAATTGTGTGTCTACCTTTCTATCTCTTTTCTTCTTCCTTTTAATTCCTTTTTCTTGTTATTCCCCTTTCTTTACTTAGAATTGTATCAATTGGTATCAAGAGCTTGGATTAGATTTTTTCCAACAAATCTAGTCTTTGGGATTTTGATATTATAAAAAAAACTGAAGTTTTTTTCTTTTTGTTTTGTTATTTTTGATGCTAGATTCTTGTTCTCTAGTATCATTTTAGTCTAAATTTGAAGTTTCAAGTCATTTTGAGTTGTGGAGAAGATTCTACCATGAAAGAGTTTTGAAACTTTCAAGACTTGAATAAATTCAAGTGGGTCTTGTTGATTTTAGTTTAAATTGAGGTTAATATTGGTTGGGGTTTGTTCTCTAGGCCGAGGGGGAGTTAGTCCTAAGATTTGAAGAAGTTTGGTGAAGTTTTGGAAAAGGGTTTTAACTTGGTGTTCTTGAAGATCTTCAAGTGTTCTTGAAGAAAAAGATACTACAAAAGTATATTTGATCTTCAAGTGCTCTTGAATTTTGACAAAAGGTGTTTGTTGGGTCCACTAGTGAAAAATAAATAAAAATCGAATTCAAAAAAAATAAAAAAAATCCATGTGGATCGGACATGTCAGCATCCACGTCAGCCACCAGCTGCCACGCGCGCGTCAACCCCCTATATCACCTGCAGGAGAGTATAGCTCAACTTCAGAGAGCTGATTTTTCTTAACACCCCAAAAATATTCTAAGTGTTGGAACTTTTAACACCCCAAAATTTTTCTAAGTGTTGGAACTTTTCAAGACCCCAATTTTTTTTTTTTAAGTGTCAAACTTTTTTCCCTCTTCTCCTACACTTATTCCTCTTCACCTTCATCTAATTTCTTTGATTCTTACAACTAATTAACAACAAGTAATTCCTTCTACTTCTTGTTAATTAGTTCTTGAGTCCGAATTTTTTTTTCTTGCCAATTTTTTTTTCCAACTTTTCTTGCTTATTTCCGTTGAACCTTCTTGATTCTCGTCCGTCAGCCTTGAGTTTTCTTTCTAGTGTCAAACAAGAATCCATTCTTGACCTCAAGTAGAGATTGGACTCTTGCAACTCATCGGACTAAACAAGATACAATCATTGGCCAATGCAATTTGTGAGGCAATCAAAGGTGTGTATCCTTGAGTGATTGTGAGCTATTTATTTTGACTAACCTAACATGTTTGCTTACTTTGTTTGAGTGTCTTCACTAGGTACCAATGTCGAATCATGGTGATGAGACTCGGGCTCCCACTGGGGACCCCCCTCTTCTCGAAGTGATGAACATGATCTCCGCTCTCTCTATCCAAATGGGTGAATGGATGGATCGAATTGATACTCGAATGGAGGGTATTGAAGCAACAAATAGGGACGCTTCTTCAACTCCTCTCATTCATTACCATGGAAGCACAAGTGGAGCTTGCCAAACTTCTTCTTCCCCGATGTCACCTAGAACTCTTCACCGAATGATCTACCCCAATTCCACCACCCCACTACCACATATTACCCACCAATCTCTACTATAAGTGCCTCAACAACCACTACGCATACCTCATCCACAAAACCAATTGCCTCAACCACACCCACAAGTGCCTCCACATCCACCAAATATCCGTCAACCACTTTGAAATGTCCAACCAATGGGTGATGAGCTCCCCAAAGAGCTCCAAGAGGAGTTAGAAGAGGTAGCCAATGAATTTAAAAACCGAATGAGAGGGCAACACATGCAATTCCAAGGTCCTCATCATGGGAGAGGGGCAAGACATGGTCCTATCCCTCGAATGGGTAGGAAAAGGGATATTCAAGGGTGAGTCAGCCACCAAGGCTAAGGTTATCATGATGACAACTATGGCGACGATCTGTATGGAGATAATGGACACCATGGCAATATTGGGGGTCGCGACACGAGTCTTAACTCCATCAAAGTTACTCTTCCTTCCTTCAAGGGTGGAAGCAATCCTGATGTGTTCCTTGATTGGGTGATGCAATGTGATAGAATCTTCTTGACTAATGATATGTTCAAAGTGCGAAAGGCATCTTATGCTATTGCTCAATTTGAGAGGTTTGCTTCTACATGGTGGGAAACTCAAGTGAAGGCAAGAAGATTGCATAGTTTCACCCTCACTCCCACTTGGGAAGAGCTAAAAGCTATCTTGAGGCACAAATATGTAACCGAATGGTATTTTCAAGAGAAACTCAAGAAGGTCTACACTTTACAACAAGACACCAAGAGTGTGGAAGAATATTATGATGAGTTCCAACTTGTGAAGATGAGGATTTATTTTGAAGAGGATCCTATAAATGATATGACTCGGTTTCGTGCCAGGTTGAGTAAAGATATTGCTTCCCAAATGAGACTCCACCATTATAGTGATATTGATGAAACTCTTGAAGTGACTATTGAGATATAAGTGGGGCTCAAGGAAGAGAAGCTCAACAAGTCGAGAGGGTACAAGGGTTCTTGGACCAACAACAAAGAAGGGGGTTCTTCCTCTTCCAATTGGCAACACAACAAGTGAAACATGCAAGATTCAAAAAAGCCCTTTGTCCAAGGCAATCAAGTTGAGAAGCCAATTCCTAAAGTTCCCCCAAAGGAAGGAGGTAATTCTTCTAGACCTCTTCAATGCTATAAATGTCAAGGTTTTGGTCATAAGATGAGTGAGTGCCCCAATCGGAGGGCATTCATTGTAATGATGGAAGAAGCTTGTAGTGATGATGAAGTGCAATTTCTTGAGGGGGATGATAATGAGGGTGCCCACGGAGAGGAAGATGTTGATGATGAGGAGGGTGACCAATATGGAGATGTTGTCGTTCCTTGTGGTTTAGCAATGAAGGCCTTGGTAATCAAGGATATGACTCAAAAAGGGGAGCTTACCGTGCCAAACTATGTAGTGCAAAGGGCCATGATAAGCAAGGCTATGGATGACCCGAGTCAAAGGGAGAACCTTTTTCATTCTAAGTGCCTCATCAAGGGAAATGTGTGTTCCTTGATAATTGATAGTGCTAGTTGTGCCAATGTTGCAAGTACTACCTTGGTCGATTTTCTCCACCTTTCCACCACCAAACACTCTACTCCATACAAACTTCAATGGTTGAGCGAATGTGGGGAGTTGAGAGTGCATAAATAAGTCTTGATCAAGTTTAATATTGGTAAATACCAAGATGAAATCCTACGTGATGTGGTACCAATTCAAGCTTGTCAAGTTTTTCTTGGGAGACCGTGGCAATATGATAGAGCTACAAACCATGATAGTAGAACCAATCAGTATTTCTTTGAGCATGAAAGGCACAAAAATGTCTTATATCCTTTGACACCGATGCAAGTTAGTCAAGTATACCGAAAGATACGAGAGTTGAAGGAGAAAAGCAAGGGAGGGGATGGTAGTAGTAGAGACAATGGAGTCGGAGAAGGGAGTGAAAGGGTGGAGAACCCTAAGAAAAAGGCAAAGGTGGCTCTCCTGACAAGTTTTAACGAGATTTTAGGGGAGATGGAGGAGAGACACCCGATGGTCCTTATCTTGCATAGGGACTATTATTTACATACTAATGAACTAACCTCTTCTTTTCCTAGTTTTATTTCTTCTCTTTTGCAGGCCTATGATGATGTGTTTCCCTTGGAACTTCTATCGGGATTGTCTCCCTTAAGGGGAATTGAGCACCAAATTAACTTCGTCCCGAGGTCACAATTGCCAAACAAACTGGCTTATAGAGCCAACCCGATGGACACCAAGGAACTTCAATGGCAAGTGGATGAACTCCTTGAGAAAGGGGTGGTACGTGAAAGCATGAGCCCGTGTGCGATCCCGGTGATCTTGGTTCCAAAGAAAGATGGCACATGGCGAATGTGTATGGATTGTAGCGCCATTAATAAGATCACGGTAAAGTATCTCCCTCCCATTACTCAACTTGATGACATGTTAGATGAATTAAATAGTTCATGTGTATTCTCTAAGATAGATCTTAGGAACGGTTACCATCAAATCTGGATGAAACCCGGTGATGAGTGGAAAATGGTATTCAAAACTAAATTTGGTCTATATGAATGATTAGTGATGCTTTTTGGTCTCACTAACGCTCCTAGTACTTTCATGCGCTTAATGAATCATGTGATGAAACCTTTTATTAGAAAATTCGTGGTTGTGTATTTTTATGATGTGTTAGTGTATAGCAAGACCATGGATGAACATGTTGTTCATTTGAAATGTGTGTTTGAAGTGCTTAGGCAAGAACAACTTTATGATAATGTGGATAAATGCTCTTTTAGTGTTGATGAAGTTGTCTTCTTGGGTTTTGTTGTGAGTTCAAGAGGCGTTAAGGTTGATGAATCTAAAATAGACGCTATTAGGAATTGGCCAACTCCTACATCCATTGTTGATGTTCATAGTTTCCATGGATTGGCTAGTTTCTATAGGCGGTTTGTTAAAGGATTTAGCACTATAGCCACTCCCTTGACCAAGGTAATCCATAAGGATATACCCTTCTCTTGGGGTGAGGAGCAAGCAAAGGCATTTGAAACCTTGAAGAAAATGCTTAGCTCCACACCATTGTTTGAATTGCCAAATTTTGATAAGATCTATGAAATTGAATATGATGCTAGTAAGGTAGGTATTGGGGCAGTTTTGATGCAAGATTCAAAACCCATTACCTATTTTACTGAAAATCTTAAAGGTGGGACATTGAATTACTCCACCTATGATCTTGAGCTTTATGCTTTGATTAGATTTTTGGGTAATTGGCAACATTACTTGTGTCCTCAAGTGTTTTCCATTAGGACCGATCATGAGTCCTTGAAACACCTAAAGGCCTAAGGGAAGTTGAACAAATGGCATTCCAAATGGGTTGAATTCCTTGAAACTTTCCCTTATGTAATCCAATACAAAAAGGGGAAGGATACTGTTGTAGCGGATGCCTTGTCTAGAAAACATATTTTGATTACTACTTTGACTTCCAAATTGATGGGTTTTGAAAGCTTGAAAACATTGTATCCCGAGGACCCCATTTTTGCTCCAATCTATCAAGATTGTAAAGCATGGGAAAAGGACCATGGGCTTAAGTATAAACCTCCTACCCCTTTTTCTAGATTTGATGGTTACTTGTTCAAGAACAAGCGACTATGTGTACCAATACGCTCTTGGAGGGAATTCCTAGTGAGGGAGGCACATGATGGGGGTCTAATGGGACATTTTGGTATTGATAAAACCTTGGGGATTCTAAAAGAACAATTTTTTTGGCCAAAAATGCATAGTGATGTTGCAAAACTGTGTGGTCAATGTGTTGAATGTCGTAGTGATAAGTCTAGACTACTTCCCCATGGTTTTTACACCCTACTTCCCACTCCTCAAAGACCTTGGCTTGACATTTCTATGGATTTTGTGTTGGGTTTGCCAAGGACTAGAAGGGGAAAAGATAGCATTTTTGTGACTGTTGACCGATTCTCCAAGATAGCTCATTTTATTGCATGTCATAAGTGTGATGATGCTTCTCATGTTGCATCTTTATTTGTTGAGAATGTGGTCAAGTTGCATGGCATTCCTAAAACAATAGTAATGATAGGGACCTTAAGTTCCTCAGCCACTTTTGGAAGGAGTTGTGGGGTCGACTTGGAACAAGATTGTTGTTTTCCACCTCTTGTCACCCCCAAACTGATGGCCAAACCAAGGTTGTGAATAGAACCTTAGGTTCTATGCTTAGGTCCATGGTTAAAGGAAAGCTAAAATCTTGGGAAGACCAATTGCCTTTAGTTGAGTTTTGCATATAATCGTGTTATTCATAGTACTATTGGCATGTCCCCATTTGAGGTTGTTTATGGTTTTAACCCCCTCACCCCTCTTGATCTAACCCCTTTGTATCAAGATGTTGTTTTAAGTTTAGATGGTAACAAAAGGGCCGAGGCCATGAAGGCTTTACATGAGAAGGTGCGCATTCAACTAGAAAAGAAGAATCAAGAGACGACCAAATGAGCCAACAAGGGTCGAAAGAAGATTGTGTTTGAACCAGGTGATTGGGTTGGAGTCCATTTCCGCAAGGAAAGGTTTCCCAACAAAAGGAAGACAAAGCTAATGCCTAGAGGATATGGTCCATTTGAAGTACTTGAAAGACTCAATGACAATGCATACAAGGTGGCTCTCCCTCCGGAATACCAAGGACATCACACTTTCAATGTGTGTGATCTTTTTCCTATGGTGGTTGATGATGACCATTTGAATTTGAGGAAAAATTCCTTTCAAGAAGGGGAGAATGATGCAATTCAAGTTGCCTCAAGACCTTTTACAAAAAGTCAAGCACGTGAGCTCCAAGCATTACAAAGCTTGTTCATGAAAAGAGATGCACTTGAGTGCATTATGGAGCCTTCTCGGGGGTTCACGTCTTGATGATAGCTTGGGGAGATGAAAAGAAGAAAGAGGCACAAGATGGCTATGTTAGTGAGGAAATAGGCTAAGCATGCAATATGACCATTTGATGAATTATCATGAATTCAACCAAAGGAAGACAACCAAACAAGGCCCTTACTTCATTAAGAGTATAATTGCTGCTTCCACTTCATGTTCCTTCCATACTAGCAAATGGTAATAATGTTGATAAATTGTTGAAGTCTAGCTATATTGAATATAAACAACTATATTATCCAAAGTGATATCACTTGATTTCTAACTTATAAGAAGCATGCAAACTAAGTCGCCTGGAATATTTTTGAAGCATGAGGTATTCTATCAATCACTGTGTTCACTATAAATAGATAAATTCGCATACCGGAAGTATCACTGGGATGTTTTTGAAGCATGAGTTATTCTATCAATTACTATGGTCACTATAAATAGATAATATGTAATGAAATATATCGCACCTATTTTAATTAAATCATGGAGAAAAGCTCTAATCACAACATGCCCGCAATGAACGATTTGATAAAGCATTTTTTTTACTCTTGTAATGGCCAAATTAAAATAGGAAGTATATACACCCAATTTTCTTCAGTCATGATTAAGGAATAGTTGAATTTGGACTCCATCCCAGTTATAGATGCTTATGTAAATGGTTGGATTATTATAGTTGAAAAACCCAGCCAAGTGTATTCTTGGTTGGTTATTTGCCTTATGTTCTCATTTGTATGATAGCGATTACTAATTAATGATTGTGAAGACTAATTAACGAACATAAAAACCAAGCATTAGAGATATGGCCTGCTTTGACAAGTTAATTTTGTTGTTTTTGTAATAAGCTCATACTGGAGATTTGAGATAAATAGGACTTATTGTATCATTTTACTTGCAAACATTTTTTTTTTGTACAATGCATCATCTGCTTTGTTAATATTCCAGTAGCTCATTTTTGACAATGCGAAAGTAATATAGAGTTCTCTGATTGAAAAAAGAAAAGAAATAGTTTCAATCAAGAGTTGATTGGCTATATGAGCTTGTATCCTGTGCAAAGTACCACAGCGAAGGCAGATTGGCTATATGAGCTTGTATCCTGTGCAAAGTACCACAGTGAAGGCACACACTATTACTCTCATTTCAATGTTTTCTTGTTACATTAATTCTGTATCCAACTTTACTTTTGTTCCATGTCACAGGCTTCTCTTGTTTCTTGATAGAAGTTGAAAATGTAAAAAAAATTCCCAAAAAAAAAACCTTGAACTATTCTGTTAAAATAAATATTGGGGTTTGCATACACAAAGTAGTGTCTTTAAGCTGAGGGTCTGTCGGAAACAACCTCTCTACCTCTGAGGTAGGGGCAAGGCAGGGGCGGAGCTACAGCCACCCAAGGGTGGTCAGATGAACAACCTTCGTCGGAAATTTTTTCCGGATATATAGGTTAAAATTTTATTTTTTGGGATATATACTAATTGTTGAACAACCTTGATACAGAAAAGAATAATAGCTCAGTGGCTAAGGGTCTGCAAATTTTTCTTGCAATGTGTGGGCTTCAGTGCGTGGGTTCGAGCCCAGAATTTGAAAAGGTTCTGTTGGATGTTAGAAAGAAAAAGAAAAAGTCAGCTTCACTTTAAATTAATGTAAAAAACGAAAAGTTCACTTTGTATTAGTTAGAAAAATTAAAAGTTTTCTTTCGTCCTTTTATATTAAAAAATGATAAAAGTCAATTAAAATAAAACCTTTTACCCAAGTCCCAATTACCCTTCAATTCTAAACTTCTAATTCTTTTTACTCTTTTGTTTTCTCCCTTCTGTAAGAAACCCTTTACCCTTGACCCTTCTTTGCTTCTCCTTCTACTTCTAAGTTCAATTAAACTCAAGCCCCTTTTTTTGTACTCTACATCATTATTGCCACTGCAATTAACAAGTTCGGAGGCATTTTTATATTTATTCCGTAACAGCCATTGCAGTGTGATTTGTGAAGAGCAGAAAAGGTATTCTTTAATTTTTTTAGTTTAGTTTTTTTTTTTTTGAAATTACTTTTGTGCATTTTTTTTTTGCTTTGACAGGGTAATTTCATAGTTTAATTTCTCTTAGTAAATAATTAATGATCACTTGTTCACAAAATTGATAAAAGATAACTTAGTTTCAAAAATTCTTGATAAAAGATAACTTAGTTTAAAAAATTCTTGACAGAGTGATGTGCTTTGACTGTTATTTCAGATTGGGGTTTCAATGAGCTTGGAAAAATATTATCGTAAAGTACCAAAAATAAGTACGGCATCTCAAAATCAAAATCAACTACGCCGAGATAAAAATGTCGACCAAATAGAAATACCATTTCACTCTTCCCCGAGACAAGAATTTGATGTAAATGATCTAAAGAGTGATCCGGCTGAGAGACCTCCAATTTTGAGTTATCTTCCAAACATTCGTGATGAGGTAAGGAGGGCATACATTCTAAAGCGTCCTTGCCAACCTCGGACTCATCAGTTCCCTCAAACTGATTTTTTTGGAACCCCACGTCGTTTTGTTTCGGCATGGTTTGATGAATATCCTGATTGGTTGGAATATAGTATAAGTGCAGATGCAGCTTATTGTTTGCCTTGTTATTTATTTCAAGGTGGAAGCATTCATCAAGGTGGTGGAGATGTGTTTTCGACTAAAGGGTTTAAGAATTGGCATAGAAAGGATAGCTTTGCTACACATATTGGTCCACCGAATAGCGTTCATAATCAATCCAAAAGAAAGTGTGAATATCTAATGCGAGAAGAACAATCCATTCAGGCTGCATTTTACAAGTTGAATGATAAAAGTAAGCATGAATATTGGGTTCGCTTAAATGCTTCAATCGATGTAGTAAGACTTCTCTTGAATCAAGGTTTGGCACTTCGCGGTCATGATGAGAGTGAATCGTCATTGAACAAGGGTAATTTTCTTGAAGTTCTTTCCTGGTATGCGGCTAGATGTGATGAAATTAAACCTTATGTGTTAGGAAAAGCTCCAAAAAATAATAAAATGACTTCTCATGATATCCAGAAAGACATTGTGACTGCGTGCAAGATTGAAACAATTAAGGCTATAATAGAGGATCTAGATGGTGACTACTTTGCTCTATTGGTTGATGAATCTAGAGATGTGTCACGCAAAGAACAAATGGCTATTTGCTTACGATATGTTGACAAAAAGGGATTTGTGATGGAGGCATTTATTGGACTTGTTCATGTTAAAGATACTAGTGCTTTGTCTTTAAAGAAAGCAATTGTGAATGTACTTGCTCACCATTCTTTGACTTTATCTTATGTACGTGGGCAATGTTATGATGGGGCAAGCAATATGGAAGGTGAACTAGGTGGTCTTAAAACGTTGATTAGAAAAGAAAGTAGATCGGCTCATTCTGTTCATTGTTTTGCTCATCAACTTCAACTCACTCTTGTCGCGGTTTCTAAAAAGTGTGTTCAAGTGGGAGAACTTGTACTATTAATTTCAAATATTTTGAATGTGTTGGGAGCTTCTTTTAAACGTGTGGATGAATTTCGAGAATCTCAAAAAAAAAACTCCAAGAGGCATTGGATATGGGTGAACTAGAAACGGGTAGAGGCTTGAATCAAGAACTTGGTCTTATTAAAGCAGGTGATACTCGTTGGGGATCTCACTACCAGTCATTTGGAAACTTTACTAGTAGCTTTGCCTCTATTGTTGATGTACTTGATACTCTTGTTGAAAATGCAAGTACTTCGGAAGAAAGAGCTAGTGCGTCGGGATTTCTCAGAAGTTGTCAAACAATTGACACTATTTTCTTGTTGCATTTGATGACTGATGTTTTAGGAATCACATATGATCTTAATGTGTCATTACAGAAAAAGGAGCAGGATATTGCAAATGCCATGATTCTTGTAAAGGTGGCAAAGAAAAGGTTGCAAGCTTTAAGAGATAATGAATGGGATCCTCTTTTAAAAAAACATATTGGATGGGATTCACTCAAGGAAAAGGTAGATGCGTTTTGTATCAAGCATAACATCTCATTACCCAATTATGATGCTCCATATGCTAACTCTGGGAGATCACGACGTAAAGTAGTTGATTATACTACTTTGCACCATAATAAGCAGAAAGTAAACGGAAGCAGAATATAAAGATAGACAAAGCGGAAGCAAATAACCCGAATATATACAAAATGAAAACTACACCAACCCCAAGAGTTGGTATCTACAGTACAAAAGCTTCTAATCGATTACAAGCTAGAAATAACAAAATGACAAGTACAACTGTCTCCGAATATATAAAGAGTAACAGTACAAAAGATGAGACATGGTCAAGCCCCGACCGTCAGGCGCTCACCCTAGTCTCGAATATCCAAAAGCTGCACGAGTCTCCCACGCAATCAACAACGCAGCTCAACTAATATCTGCACCAGAAAGATGCAGAAGTGTAGTATGAGCACCAATTCCTAAGCAACGGGTACCCAGTAGGCATCATCGGCAGACTGAGTGCATATAAGATATAAAAATAGTAAGTAGCAGATAGCAAGAAAGCAGTCATGAAAATAATAGATAAAGCACAAGAAACTAGCACGAAATATACAACCAAGAGTTATAAGCAAACAATGCTAGCACAGAAGAAATATACACATATAACGCAGGTGAAGGAAAGAAAAACGCACCTGGAGTTCTTGCACAACAATATAAGTAAAGAGAGAGAGAGTTGAGAAAAATGACAGTATACCGGTAACCTCAAATGAAAAGGAAAGAAGGATGGCAATCCAACATAATCAAACTAAAAGGCATACACTAATAGAAACATACTTCAAACACCAACTACCAAGATAAGCATAAATTGGGATCAATCTCACAAATACAAACCTAGAATGGAATAACAAAACCACCATAACCGATAGCTACTACCCGAAATCATGATAAGGAATAGAACCAGAAACCCATAATCTGCTCAGAAGACCTCACAACAATGCCTCAATAGAATAAGACTCACTAGCCCCATATGTTACCCCCTTCAGTACCTATAAGGCCCAATAGAGGCAGGATCCATGGAAGGCCCTTTCCCGTGTATCTCTCCTACGCCGTACACCCCCCTCCTGGCACGCTGCGTCGGCCCGTAGCCTGTGGCCCAGGAATGACAGTAGTCCATGTAGGTCTACCCCTCGACCACATACAAAACCCCGCAATCTCAAGTGTAGCTCAAAACTCGGAATCTCGTAGTACATGTCCGGCTTTAACTCGGGTCTAAAACAGTAGCAGTAATCTCAAAAGACCTCTCAAAGGGTGCTCGAAGTATACTCGGGTCTGAATTAGTAGAAATCAAGTCTATTGCTTTGCCCAGCTGAGCCTAGTATCAGTAGGAAATCAAGTCTAGTGCTCTACCCAGCCGAGCCTAGTATCAGTAGGAAAACCAGTAATCAAATCATCGTAATATCCTCTCTACTCCGAGAGGTTTCATAAAAGCCAGTTTCAAAACCCTTTTGAAGTCACATTACCGAAAATGGGCCCTCGGGGCCATGCAAGTTTAGAAAAAACCGTCTATAGTAGGCCTAAAGCCAAAACCAAAGTAAAACATGCAGGGAAAAACTTTTTTCATGTATGATATGCTCGCAAACAACAGGGTAGACCAAAATGGCTCACAAACATTCCTATCGGCTTTACACAGGCTCAACAACTCTACAACAATCATAACCAGCCTAAAAGGATATCTCTATGTCCAGGACTCGCCGACATTCCCAAATAACCCACCATCTATGTTCCAGAGTCAATATAAGACCGCAGAGGACCAAAAAGGTAATATATGATACTACGCGAATACTACAAAGAATGTATGAAATAAACGGACAGAAAGACGGACAAGGTTTGGTACCAACCTAAAACAACCCACCCAAGGATACTAATTAATGCAATTATAGACTATATACGCAGAGTCTAGGTAGAAAAAACCATAACCTACCTGTTGTTCGACGAATAGCTGCGGGGACGGTGTCGTCCAGGCTCGAACTGCTCTGATAAGCTCTAATTCGCGAAAATACTATCAACACAATAATCTAGGCATTAATACAAAACTAACGATACCCCTAATGCTATAAATATAACCGGGTCAAAATTTGGGTCACAAACAGGCTCGTGGGCCCCGCAACCTAAAATCAAAAACAAAAAACACCCATGTGTTCCTTACAATCCCGGGAGCACATGCTCAAAATTTGAGCGAATTTGTCAAAGGAAAATGGCACAAAATAGCCCGCTAAAAAGGAAAATAAAGAGGGAAGGTTCAAGAATGAAATCTGGAAATTAATCAAAAGATACTTACCACAACGAGAGGAACAAGCTAAGGAAATGAAAACTCCGATCCCACAAACATGCAAGCCCAAGAAAAAGATTCTACACGGATTTTCCAAGCTTTGAGAAATAGCAACAATGGAGGCTTATTCAATGGAGAAGGAGCAAGTTTTGGGGAAGAAGAACATACCAAAATCGACCAAGAAGCGAGACTTGCCAACCAAATTGATGGATTCTCCAAGCTAAGATTGAAAAGAGTACTTTGGTAGAGGGGATTTTGTATTTAGAGTTGGGAATAAATGAGAAATGGAGCTGGAAAAACGAAGGCCCAAGAATATAACTGCTGGCACATTGGTCAATGCCAACGACGCTAAAATAGCGCCATCACGCAAGAGGAGAGCCAGGCGCCATCGCGCCATCGCGCCAATGACGCTGATGGTATGCACAGGCTAGCGCGATCGCACTGCCTGGGCGCCATTGGCGCTGAAGGCCCGGCGTGCAACAAAAAAACCAGCAAAACTTAAAACTCTCTCGGGGATTTCGGGCATAATTGGAACCCGATACTCACAATCCAAATATGCTATTAGAGTGGAAACAACGTTCCGGACTCAACAGAATTGATAAAACTTCCATACGAGGTTGTCTCTGAGGGATGTTGACCCAAGTCAACACTAACCAATGCCAACCAAACACTCAAAATAAGCTTGGAGCACTCCGGACCCAAACCAACCAACTACCTAACATAAACTCGGCATTCTGGAGCTAATGGCGCTGTCAGAATTTCCATTCGAGGTCGTCTTCTCCGAATATTGACCAAAGTCAACCAAATAAGCTCAATTAGCTTGAAAACACAGAATGAGAGAGAATTCCAAGCTAAAAAGCTCCTGGATCCCGACCAAAGGCCCTACTTGACCAAAGTCCACGCTCCGAAGCTAAAAGAACTGTAGAAATTCGATTTCGAGCACGTTCACCAAGAATATTGACTGAAGTCAATGATTTCAAAAGCCTAAATCTCTAAAACAAGGAACGGCCAAAAATACCAAGCAAACGGCCCGGGCACCGAAATACCGGTCCCAGCAAGCCATAAATGACTTGGGGCCGCTATAGACAAGCTTTAATGGTTCAAGAAAGGTGAACACACGTAAATGACTGGAAGGGTCATTACATCATCCACTTCTAAAAAGACTTTCATCCCTGAAAGTCAGGAAATAAGGAAAGACTAGAGATTTAAGATTAGCAGATACGACTCCTGCACTACTTTCTCGGACAAAGCGGGTAGCTTTCTCGACCGGACGACACCCAACAGATCGACACCATAAAAAGCAACCTAGCTTAAACTTCTTACTAGCCAAGCTAGATTTCAAACTCAAACTCCAAAACACCAAGGGTCTGCCAACCCAAACTCAGCCTCTAGAATCTCAACTGGCAAGCACCGATACAACACTGAAACCAGAGAAGCAAGGCGACCAACACACAAAACTCAAATATTTGAAACCAAAACCAAGTTTATCAGAAAAGCCAACAACCAAAACTCTAACACATGAACTCGCTGACCCATAAAAAATCCCTATTATTCTGAACCGAACCCTATTTTACCACGAACATGAAGCTTCATACAAGTCAAACACTCAAACCACCCTCGAAGCATCAACTGACACACCGGAGATCCACAGTTCCCGCTTATATTCTATCACGAAAGAAGTCACCCTTTTTACTCAACTAGTTCCAACCTAAGTCATTGTCTACTAGTGGTTGCCATCCAAGATAACAACCTGTAGCATATCCTCGAGAACTGGAGTTACCTATCCTGACTGACCATCAACCAACGAGCGAACACTTTTGCTAACATCAACTCGATAACTGAACCCAGCTTACCAACCATCTGAACCCAACTGAATTTTGCACACCATGGTTAGGAAAGGCATGAATAAACACCCTATTTTGACGGAGAAACTCCCAAACTGTAGAATAAACCCAACCCTGCTGAACCTTGCTAACTTTGGATCAACTGGAAGCGAATGAACCAGGCAACCTGCCCAACAGACCCAAGCCAAAACTAAGATAGAAGCCCGTAATTATCAGCTAAACTCCCAACTCTAAGAAGCACTGCTGCTACTCCGAACACTCGAATGCTATTCGAATTTGAAATTGCTTTAGAAATTATAACTCAGGAAGGAGTTTACCATACCATGAATATCAAGTCAGAACACCCCATAGGCAAAGGAAAGAGGTTCCTGGGGTTCAAAGTCGCCACTAGGTATAGAATTTATGCATATACCCTCAACTCACCATTTTGGTTCGAATCAACTACTCTATCGTATCAGCACACAAACCAACCATATCGAAGCACACCACATACCAAACTTCTAGTCCATACTGGCCGAGTCTAATGAATGCTGGAACCTGTGGAACCTCATATAAAGACAACCCCTGAAGACCCAACTAAACAAGCATTTCAAACTCTCAGCAATGAAGGCGATGATCAATCTCAAAGTACCATTAGAACTTAAAATAGCCTCGCTAGCTTTAACCCGCACAACCTGATCACATATAGCATAGAACACTGCTGAATCTCGAACTCACACTACTGATCCTGTCTAACAATGGTAGAAGGAACCTCGTACTATCTAGAACAATGCCAAAATCTTAAATGTCCAGCCTAATTCAGAGGTTAGCCAAGGACTAGGTGTCCAAGGCCAACTGTCACTACACAACTGAAATGGGGAAAACTAAGTCGTCCGAATCCCATGCCTTTCAACCTAAGAAAATGCAACTGAAGAGAGCGAACCACGAACCATCCAGAGTAGTTTTCTAGTCTACAATACTGAAACTCAACTTTAAAATTGCCAACCAAAGCCTCTGTCTAACCCATATGCTGTCAATGAACCTTTAGGAACTGAAGCCAACTAGGGTATGAACACACAATTTGCTAAATCCGTAGATGCTACAGAAGCTTGAACCAAATGAAGGAAAAGCCACTGCAATCTGTAAATGGCTGAACTAAATCACCAACACACAACCCAAGGCAAACCTTTGTCGTCACCTCAGTCAACTACTAAAACACATAAGCACAAACAAGGAGTCATATCCCTCCTTTGCAAACAAAATGAAACCCTTTCCAAGGATACACTAATTCTACAAATTCTTTCTCAGAAGACTCTGGAGTTGTTCCCTTAACTCCTACAACTCATACTGGCAACACTTAGCTACAATTCCGTAGTCAAAAACTCAACCACAATGCCAAAGTCCAAACTCAACCAGAGAACTAGATCGAAAATAATTCCAACTAAAACTTGGGAAAAACAATAAGACAACCAACCAAACAAGAAACTGAGGGAAACTATGGGAACAACCCACATACCTGCCAACCTCGTAAACCAACCAAATAAAGAGGGTCGACTCTAAACACCCAAGAAAACCAAACTAATCTATGCACACTAGCATAACCGACACCTCTCAACTTAAGACAAAGCTCAAACTCCGGCACAACCACTGGTAACACTAAACCAACACAAGAACTTCTAGCAAACGCTAGGAAACAGCCTAGGCAACAACCATCTTGGACCGCTCAAGAAGGAAAGACTCAACACAAGTTTAGAGCCATAGCGAAACAGGAAACAAACCAAACCAGAAACAGACTAACAGGAACTACCCACGAGCTACAACTCCGGGTAAAACACATATCAAGGATAACTCACCCCCATCCACTTCTAAGGATAAAACTACCAACAAAACAACGCATAAACACTACCACTTAGGTAATCAACAACTAAACAAGTAGCAGGAGGCATATAAGCAAATAAATGATAGAAGGGAAAGAATCGCAATGCGAACAGGACTATCACAAGTTGAAGGTAGCTAAAGCCTAACCTGGAGCAATGATATCAGGAACCTCTACCTCGAGGCCACCAATAGGGCATCAGACTGACGGGATCTAACTCTGGACTGAGTAGTTAAAGCTGAAGGCTCAACCCTCTCCACCGAGGACAATCTCTGTAAAGGTGACCAACCACTCCAGAATCATAACACCCCGACTGACCAAGATACGCGAATGTGGGACAATCCCTAGATAAATGCCCATGCTCACTGTAATGAAAGCAAACCCCACTGAATAGAGTTGAACGGGATAATCTCATGGAACCTGATCGGCCACCACGACCTACATAACCTAAAAATGAACCTCAGAGAGCCTGACCAGTAAAAAATCCACTCTGCTCGATATGCCCTGTGCCACCACCCTCTAAAACTTGTGGAGTAACTAAAACTGGTCGGGTAAATAAGAAGGAATGGAACCTATCTCTAGTAGAGAATCACCTACCTCGAGTCTGAAAACCTTGAGAACTGTCCTGGTAATGACGTTTCTTAGCACTACCCCCATAAGCCTCACGGTACAAACCCTCGGTAGCCCAAGCATGATCCACTACCTGAAGGAAAGTCGTCCCAACTATAACCAAGTGTTCAGTCGCCAAATGGAACGGTGAAATCAAACCTCCAACAAAGATCTGAACCCTATAAAACTCTTATGGCACAGTCCTAGACGTATGCCTAACCATCTCGTGAAATCTCGCCTCATACTCCAATACTGACATACTGGGAGCTCAACCCTAACTGAAGCACCACTTGTAGAACCGGGTACTGAAACACCCACCGGAGGACTCAGAGTCCTAGCCACGATGTCCTGAAAACCTAGAGTAGTTATGAACCCAATCGGAGGCTGGGCTGGCCCCACACCCCCTATCTGATGTGGTAAACTCTCACTCTGAAGCCCTGGCGTTAACGGAAGCACTAAAGCAATAGGCATAGAAGCCTCGACACCAACCATTGTTGAACTCATCTTAGACATCTGGGAAGGAATGAAACAACCAAAGTTTAGAAGTCAATAGATCCAGGAGCGCACGATAAGGAGCCAAGACTATGGAACTATTCCTAACAATGCCCTGTAGCCTCCCCCAAATAGGTTACAGATGTCATCATACCGATCCACGAGACTCTACTTAGACGCTTGCTTCTGTACCCCGACACCGGTGAACCTAGAGCTCTAATACCAAGCTGTCACGACCTAATTTCTCAGGTCATGATGATACCTACAACCTCTCAGTAGGTGAATCAATTTCCATAACCCAGAACAGTTAGTAATGGGCTACTACCAAACTAATACGAACAATAAGCAGAAAGTAAACGAAAGTAGAATATAAAGATAGACAAAGTGGTAGCAAATAACGCGAATATATACAAAATGAAAACTACACCAACCCCAAGACTTGGTATCAATAGTACAAAAACTTCTAATAGAATACAAGCTAGAAATAACAAAATGACAAGTACAACTGTCTCCGAATAAATAAAGAGTAACAGTACAAAAGATGAGACATGGTCAAGCCCCGACCATCAGGCGCTCACCCTATTATCGAATATCCAAAAGCAGCATGAGTCTCCAACGCAATCAATAATGAAGCTCAACTAATATCTGCACCAGAAAGATGCAGAAGTGTAATATGAGCACCAATTGCTAAGAAACGGGTACCTAATAGGCATCATCGGGCGATTGAGCGCATATAAGATATAAAAATAGTAAGTAGCATATAGCAAGAAAGAAGTCACGGAAATAATAGATAAATCACAAGGAACTAGAACGGAGAATAGACAACCGAGGGTTATAAGCAAACAATGCTAGCACAGAAGAAATATACATATAGAACGCAGGTGAAGGGAAGAAAAATGCACTTGGAGTCCTTGCACAACAATATAAGTAAAAAGAGCGAGAGTTGAGAAAAATAGCGGTATACCGGTAACCTCAAGTAAAAAGGAAAGAAGGAAGGCAATCCAACATAATGAAACTAGAAGGCATACACTAACAGAAACATGCTTCAAGCACCAACTATCAAGATAAGCATAAATCGGGATCAATCTCACAAATACAAACGTAGAATGGAATAACTAAACCACCATAACCGATAGCTACTACCCGAAATCATGACAAGGAATAGAACCAGAAACCCATAATCTGCTCAGAAGACCTCACAACAATGCCTCAATAGAATAAAACTCACTAGCCCCTCAATACTCAAACCCAAAACTCGGCTCCTCAAGAGGCTAAAACTTACCAATCCACCAAGAACCAAAGACCATGACAAGCTTTATAAAAAGACAGGAGTAATAATCTACCTACAGTCCCAATGGCCGCCCATACAACCAAGGAACACAATCAAGTGAAAACAAACCCTCCGGCCGCCCATACAACCGAAGCGTACACTAAACACACAGCAAACAAGGGTGGAATCCGAGTGATATATGCATGATGATGATGAATCTGATGTAATAGTGCCCAATATGTTACCCCCTCCGGTACCTATAAGGACCAATAGAGGCATGATCCATGGAAGGCCATTTGACGTGTACCTCTCCTATGCCGTACACCCCCTCTCCTGGCACGCTGCATCAGTCGGTAGCCTGTGGCCCAGGAATTATAGGGGTCCATGGAGGTCTACCCCTCGACCACATACAAAATTGCACAATCTCAAGTGTAGATCAAAACTCGAAATCTCGTAGTACATGCCCGGCTTCGACCCGGGTCTAAAATAGTAGTAATCTCAAAAGACCCTCTCAAAGGGTGCCCGAAGTATACTCGGGTCTAAATCAGTAGAAATCAAGTCTAGTGCTCTGCCCATCCGAACCTAGTATCAGTAGAAAATCAAGTCTAGTGCTCTGCCCAGCCCAGCCTAGTATTTGTAGGAAAATCAGTAATCAAATCATCGTAATATCCTCTCTACTCCGAGAGGTTTCATAAAAGCCAGTTTCAAAACCCTTTCGAAGTCACATTATCAAAAACGGGCCCTCGGGGCCATGCAAGTTTAGGAAAAACTATCTATAGTAGGACCAAATCCAAAAATGAAGTAAAACATGCAGGGAAAAACCTTTTTCATGTATGATATGCTCGCAAACAATAGGGTGGCCAAAATGGCTCACAAACATTCCTATCAGCCCTGCATAGGTTCAACAGCTCTACAATATTCATAACCAGCCTAAAAGAATATATCTATGTCCGGGACACATGGAAATTCCTAAATAACCCACCATCTATGTTCCAGAGTTAATACAAGGCCGCACAGGACCACAAGGGTAATATATGATACTACGTGAATACTACAAACAACGTATGAAATAAACAGATAGAAAAATGGACAAGGTCTGGGGTACCAACCAAAAAAACTCACCCAAGGATACTAATTAATGTAGTTATAGCCTATATACTCAGAGTCTAGGTAGGGAAATCCATAACCTACCCGTCGTCTGATGAATAGTTGTGGGGACGACGTTATCCAGGCTTGAAATGCTCCGAGAAGCTCCAAGTCACGAAAATACCATCAACACAATAATCAAGGCATTAATACAAAACTAACGATACCCATAATTCTATAAACATAACCAGGTCAAAATTTGGGTCACAAACGAGCCTGTGGGCCCCGCAATCCAAAATCAAAAACAAAAAACACCCATTTGTTTCTTACAATCCCAGGAGCGCATGCTCAAAATTTGAGCGAATTTGGCCAAGTAAAATGGCACAAAACAGCCCGCTAAAAAGGAAAATAAAGAGGGAAGGTTCAAGAATGAAATCTGGAAATTAATCAAAAGATACTTACCACAACGAGAGGAACAAGCTAAGGAAGTGAAAACTCTTATCCCACGAACATGCAAGCCCAAGAAACAGATTCTACACGGAATTTCAAAGCTTTGAGAAATAGCAACAATGGAGGTTTATGCAATGGAGAAGGAGCAAGTTTTGGGGAAGCAGAACATACCAAAATCGACCAAGAAGCGAGACTTGCAAACCAAATTGATAGATTCTCCAAGCTAAGATTTAAAGGAGTACTTCGGTAGAGGGGATTTTGTATTTAGAGTTGGGAATAAATGAGAAATGGAGCTGGGTAAATGAATGCCCAAGAATATAACTGCTGGCACGTTGGTCCGCGCCAACGGCGCTAAAACAATGCCATCGTGCAAGAGGAGGGTCAGGCACCTCGGCGCCATCGCGCTGGCACGCGAGCAGGCGCTGGAGTGCTAACGCGCTGGCATGTCACTGATGGCACACACAGGCTAGCGCAATCGCGCTGCCTGGGCGCCATTGGCGCTGAAGGCTCGGCCTGCAACAAAAAAACCAACAAAACTTAAAACTCTCACAGGGCATTTCGGGCACAATCAAAACCCGATACTCATAAACAAAATATGCTATTAGAGTGAAAACGACATTTCAGACTCAACGAAATTGACAAAACATCCATACGAGGTCGTCTCAGAGGGATGTTGACCCAAGTCAACACTAACCAATGCCAACCAAACACCAGAAATAAGCCCGGATCACCCGAGACCCAAAATAACTAGCTACCTAACACAAACTCGGCATTCCGAAGCCAACGACACTATCGAAATTTCCATCTGAGGCTGTCTTCTCCGAATATTTACCAAAGTCAACCAAACAGGCTCAACTAGATTTAAAACATAGAATGAGAGAGAATTCCAAGCTAAAAAGCTCCCGGATACATACCACAAGCCCTACTAAACCAAAGTTGATGCTCCAGAGCTAACGGAACTGTCGAAATTCGATTTCGAGCATGTTCACCAAGAATGTTGACTGAAGTCAACGATTTCAAAAGCCTAAAGCTCTAAAACAAGGAACGGCCAAAAGACCAAGAAAATGGATCGGGAACCAAACTACCAGTCCCAGCAAGCCATAAATGACTTGGGACCGCTACAGACAAGCTCTAATGATTCAAGAAAGGTGAACACACGTAAATGAACAAAAGGGTCATTACATCGGGTACTTCTCCTAACCCAATTGGGATTAGTTTTCTTAGTCCTAAGTGTTCCTAAAATTTATAATTACTTCTCTCCCACATTTTCTACCATGAACAACTGATTTGGGGAAGGCAAAATCTAGGACAAAGCTCAAGAACAAGGTCTAGTTTTATTTCTTTATTTTATTTTCGATTCTTTTCTTGTAAACTCATGGAATCTCTTCTTCCAAAGAGATTCATGAGTAGCTAAACCTTTAATATGTAGGGTTATGGTTAAAGAGATGAAGGTTGACATTTAATTATCATTTTTTTTATTTCAGATTTCCATTATTGAGTTATTTATCTTTCTTTGCTCTTAATTGTTTGTTAACTTGATCACGTAGCAAACACTATCTATGGTGCATAAATTGAACTAAAAATAGGGTGTTTATGTACGCAATAAGGGAAGGTAGGGATTGACTATGAACTCTATAGGGAAGGGGAATCAATTCACTAATGTGGATAAGAATATACCTGTTTGCCTTTCCCAGTTGATACGGAAGAGAAATCATATGCCCTTCATTATCGACCGATGACCATAGGAATATAGGCGTTAGGAATAGTCAAGAAGACCTAGAGTTGTTGGAAAAATGCTCAACATGGTTAAAATCAACCCGCAACTAGTAACTCTGAAAATCAACTAAAAGTATGATTTGAGAACTCAAATGGATTGTCGAAATACCATAACCCTGGAACTTTTCCCAAATCTGAATTACAACCCATTAAATCAAAGCTTGTCACCATTTGTGATTTATTTGCTTTATAAACATACAAATTACTCTTCATTATTGGTTACCTACTGAATAGCTCGTATAAGAATTCAACCTAGTTAATCAATTTGTCAAATCCCTGGGGTACGATATTTGGACTCACATCCTATATTACTTGTATGGCCACGTACACTTGCGTGTGCAAAAGGACGCAACAATGAGCTTATGTCAGGAAAAAAGCAATAACAAAAGCCATGTGAAGCAACTTACATCATTGAAAAATTAAAATTCTTTTATTGGTCTTGTAGGGATTACAAAACTTTCTTATTATTATTAAAGCAAATTTATTTTTTGGTTAAAATAACAAACTTAGATGCGGTAGCACTATAGCAATCTCACAAAAGGAAAAATAAGGTCAGTTTACAGTTCACACGACTTTATAAAGAAAACAACAACACCAAGATAATGACTATAAAATGCAAAAGAAAGATTTATATTTTGAAATCTAAAGTCATTATTAAATAATTTGGGATAAAATGGTAATATTAGTGTAATTTTATTGAATTATCAATTTAACCATTAAGTAAAACCTTAAAATCGTAAATCAAACTGATAGTTTTTTTTTTTTAACAAAATTGTTAACTCAACAATTTGTATTCTATAAACAATAACATTTTTTGGTTCGATTTATCAATTAAATCGGTTTTGCACACTCACATTTAAAAGTATTTTGATATACTTAAAAGATTCTTTTATTTGTAAAGTAATAAATAATAAGTGTAAGAATATATTTTAAAAAACAAACATTTTTAATTGGCAAACTTCGCAACCAAATAGTTAGAATCAAACTAGGTACTACGAAACTCTTTTCTTTGTCACATCTTCTTAGTTGGCAACTTCACAATGAAATAGTTAGAATCCAACTAGGGCCTCATTTGTTTTCATTAATATTAAGACGTTTGAATCTGAATGCGCATCTGAATGATTAAGATGTTGTCTCTAAATCTGAATACTGAACAATTAAGACTGTTTATTTTTCAACATCTAGATGTGCATAATTTATTTATTTATAAATATAATAAAAAATAATTATATATTAGAAAAATACTTAATTTAATTTAATAAAATTATTATTTGATCAAAAAAATAAAATATTTATGTTTGCTAGTGATGATGGAGATAGTTTGTAATGGTAGTGGTGGTGATGGTTGGTGTTAGTTGCTAGTAATGTTGGCGGTGATAGTTGTGATGGTAGAGGTGGTGGTATTGTAGTAATTGTCATGATGGTGGTGATTGGTAGTGTTGGTGATGGTTTTGTAATGGTTAAGCTGGTTAAGATTAGTAGTTGGCGGTATTGATGATGGTGACTGATGAATGTATGGCAGTTGCGGCGGTTCTAGTGGTGATGGTAGAAGTGGTTGATAGTGGTGCAAGTGGCACCGATTGTGACAATGGTGGTAGTGGTGGCTGAAGAATGTATGGTGGTTGACGATGTGTTGGTGGTAGTTGACGACGGTTCTAGTTGAGATGATGGAGTTGGTTAGTAGTAGGATTGACCACAGTGGTGGTGGAGGAGTCAGTAATGGTGGTGACAATGGATATAATTATAATGATGGAGGTAGTAGGTGTGTTAGTGGCTGATAATAATGGTGGTTGGTGATGATGGTTGACAATGATGGTGGTGGCAGCCATGTTGAATTTTATTCCACGTAGGACGCTTAGGTGTTGAGCTATGTGGATTTTTTTTTCACATCAAGTGCCATATAATAAGGTTAAAGGGGCTGTTAAGTCAGAGGACATTTGTAGCCTCTTATTTTAATGGCAAGAGAAAGTTTGAGCCCAAAATAAAATGGATGATACATTTGCTCTATTTCGAATAGTTCAAAGGTAGTTTTGGCACTTTTCCATCTTTTAAATAAAATTAGTTAAGTGTACGTGCTTTGCACGTGTGTATTACATAAAAATAAAAATAAAATAAATTAAGAAAATTATACAATAACCAATGTATGGTTATAAATAATATTTATTTTATAGAATTAGTTACCCAATAACAAAAAAAAAGATAATAATACCATAGATCAGAAGAAAATTTTGGTTATTATTTTTTTACATATTGCATAATCTATTTCTACATATTGAGCAATAAATTAATAGGATAAAGTGAATTTGGAGCTACATAAAGGTAGCTTGCCCACCTCCTCTTCTTTTTTAGTATACTCTCATTCATCTCTTTTGAGTCCTCAAAAAGTATAATCGTGTTCACGCGAATTGTGTCATCTTATGAGTCTAAACATTTGATATACCCTTAAAATATGATTGAACTCAAATTGTGGGCATGTTGTTGGAATCGAAATAAGCTTGCATCATGCAGAAGCCAACAAAAAAACCTTAAACGACGATAACAAAGAGAAATTATAAAAAACACATACATATATATTAAATATATTTGGTCAATTGACCTACATATGACTGATACAAAAAAGAATATACAACTATATATTGGGAGAATAATCCTAGACAAAACTTCATTTGAGGATTATGTTGTGGACGTTATATAATGTCGTCGTAGAAAAAAAAAATCCTTAATTTATAGAAGTCCAAAATCTTTTCCCCCAAAAAAAGAATTACCTAAATATGGAAGATTTTTTTTTGTGATAAGTAAAAATTAATTATGGTGTTAAATTATTTATGGTAGTATTTTATTTTTTTACAAACATTTAATTTTCTTACCAACCCACATCATGAGCAAATTGGTATATGCTTTAGTATATGTCTTAGAGTTAAAGAAAAAAATAAAACAAATTAATAAAATCCTAAATCAACCTAATAAATTATTAAAATCCTAAATCAACCTTTGTTTCTTTCCCTACAAAATTTTTCACAATTATATAACAAATAATAAAATTCTCAAATCTAACAGGATTATGCACGAAAATTTCCCATTCTTTTTGTGTTACTTTTTTTTTTTACACAAATATACTAAGTTACATAGTTCTCAAATAAGGAAGGATTTTTTGCATAAAATTTATTTGATTTTAAAGTCTTAAATATTAATAAAATAAGTGAAAAGACAATTTTATCTATTGCGGATTCTTTTAATGAATGACAAAAAGTTTAAATCACATTATACGGTCCTTCACACTTTTAATATAATATAGATATAGATAGATAGATATAGATATAGATATAAATATAGATATAGATATTGATATAGATATAGATATAGATATAGATATAGATATACATGTAGATATTGATATAGATATAAATATAAATATAAATTATTACTATTATGTTGATATCTTTTGGGGACAAATTTTATTTTTTATTATCATGAGAAAGCTTTGAAAAGGAAAAAGCAATGGAATGCTCACGCCATTTACCATTTTGGCCATCTAAACCCTACAAAAAACTTTGTTAATTATAACGTTTTCTGTTTGGCAAGACAGTAGTAACTTTATCAAATCTCCAGAGGCAACCTTTGCACAATATCATACCAGCAGGTCCTACTGAGAGACAAAGAGACTGTTCAATTCAGTTTATAGAATACCCAATAACCCCTCTCTCGCTCTTCTGACCTCCTTCTATGGAGGAGGCTTACGCTCGATCTATTTCAGAGATATCCAAAATTGTCCCGTTTTTAGTTAACCCAACTTCTTCTTTTAAAAAATTTATATTTTTATGGATGAGACATAAAAAAGGCGCATTATGAGTTATGACAATGCTGCAATCCCATTTCCAGGTTCATGAATTCTTTGGCGTGGATCCAACTAAAGGTCTTACGGATTTACAGGCGCAACTTCACCTACTTCTTGATCACCCATTACAATAGAATCAACTATTCCATAATCCCAAACTAGTTGTGAAGGCCTCAATGTTCAATTTTGTTTCGTTTCAATAATCATAGTGCAGTAAAACATAATTTGTTTACTTAAGCATACAAGTATCTTTGTCTTTCTTTAGCTGGGGATAAAAAAGGTTTCTTCTGGGTTGTAATACTAATTTGTTTTCTTTTGTTTCCCAGGTTACACAACACGCACGGTCATATGGAAAAAAATGGTAATCATTGTTTTTGCTTTACTTCTCATGCTATGATGGAATTTTCAAGTGTTTGAACAACAAAGCTCATGTCTTATGCCTGCATCTTGGAATATTTTTGGGATCAACATCTTTTACCATAAACAAATATATGTTGCACATCACTGTTGCGTCCTGCCTACAATATCACAATCTTAATTGGCTAGGCTGCATCTCATATTGCCATCTTGTATCTCTATTTGTTTTTGAATTTTGAAAAGTATGAGGTTACTTGAAAAAAATACATGCAAGTTAACTCCTTTGTGCCCATAAATTCAGTAAGTCGAACATTTTTGGCATGCACACGATTTAATTACAGTGTACATTGGGCTAGTGGGAGTTGGCGTTCCTATCTTTGGTCCCTAATGTTGGTGAGGTTTCTTTTGGCCAGGTTATTTTGAGAAGAACATAAGATTCCTGGAGTTAGGATATTCTAGTTTAGTAAATTTGACCAAAATATATGCAAGATTAGATGATCATCCATTCATCCTACGTCCAAGAGATTTAGGTTCCAAATGTAGTCATGATGCTTAGATGCCACTATTTTCCAATTGTGTTGTAATTTTAGATAACAATGGATAGAAGTTGATGAGTTAATTTAGCAACTAGTAAATTTTGGTTATCATAAATGGTATGGTTCTAGAGAATATAATCAAGTTCTTGGATCCAAGAGTTACGAGGCTACAAAATGTTATACTGTTACCTAGAATCTCGACTATAACTAGTATGATAATAGGTGGTGTCTGCATCAACTTGCGTCTCAACAATTCCACCGGTGCCTACAATTGTTCGGGTAATTCTTCTATCAAAATTTAGATAGATTGGAAGAAATCTCCTAGCATTTTTGTCAGTATTGAATTTTAAACATTGGTGTTCCATGCCTTTTGTCTATTTTAATAACCACTAAGCAGCATTCTTTGAGTCTGTGAGGGCATGTTTCGCACTGCCTTATGATTCTTGATGGGATGTCATGAATACAATAATGATCTAATGGCCTGGGTGGTGCATTCTTTATTTGAGGAGAGGCAACTGTGATACCCCTAAACAGTCGCTCAACACTAATAAACATATCTTTTCTTTTCAATTGGTAGCTGTGGTGGTAAGATTTCTATTCAACACAAAATAGTACTGGAATGTATTTAATAAGTCATATTTTTAATACTTGTGCATGTTTTGTGTTACGTGTTACTCTATATGCTTGTTATTTCCCTGATTTTGTCTTGTCTAATATCAATTTTCTCTTGGGTTGCATGTTTCATGAATCTTCTCAGTGTTGCCTCAAGAAAAAAGTAAGTCCTCTTTCTTTCCCCTCTCCCCCTCTCTATCAGACACATATAATTAGTTTGCACCTTAAAAAGGTAAATATAGACATGCATAATTGATAACGCTCAAATCGTGCTCTCCAATTAGGAGGTCATGGCGATCGCGTAGTCAAAATAAAATTTATAATTCCCAACGAGTGTCGGGGTCGTACCCAAGGGAACAATGTAGTCGCGATCGAGCTAATAAAGAGTCCAAGCAACTTATTAAAGTTCAAATAACAAAAAGGGAAAAAATTATCAAAAAAGGGGGTTTTTAGAATAAAACTAAAAGATAAAGAAAACCAAATAAACGATAGAGTGATCAATGGCTTTCACCTTGCTTTCACCAAACAAGGATAACAAGGGAGATATGGGCTTGGGAATTCAAATTCACAAGACTTGCACCCGATTGACACTTAGGTAGTCTTGGTCATAAGGGTGGAATGCTACCTCTCGATCAACATCCACATTTCCGATGATTTCGATTAAAACATCATTCAGTGCGATAAACAAACAACCAATTAACTTGGGAGGTCATCCTATTCCTAGCTCGGACCCTTAAATGGGAGAATCCGCGATAGGAGCTATTCCTAGCCTCCAATCTAGATGGATTCCCAAGTACTCACTATTGTATCTTCCCGAATTTAGGAAAATTCTCTCCCGAGAAATAACCCAAATAAAAGACAAATAAAGAAAAATAGTAGGACCCCCCAAACATCAATGTTGGGGGGGGGGGGGTCCTACTATTTTTCTTTATTTGTCTTTTATTCATTTATTTTCTTATAATGATTTTCCAATAGTGGAATTAATCTGATTATTTCTGTTATATTTTCCAGAATATATTCTAGATATTTTATATCTTGGGTTCTTTGATATATTTCTATATTTTCTTTTATTAGATTTCCTAGCAGGGTTATGTCTACTTTAGTTTCGTACCAATATCGTAAGTATTCGTAATTTATCATTAATCTGAATCTGTTATTTCTAGATCTGAATATATTTTCCAATCGTCATCTATATTTAACCTTTCTAGGTCTATCCCGTACCATTGTGATTTTTCATTAAATATCTTTTCCCATATAATTCTTTTTAATTCTACTATCCTTATGTCTTTTAGTGCATATAAAACTAATGTTTTATAATTATTTCTTATTTCATTATGCAAATAGGTGGTCATGGTAATACCATCCATATTTATGTTCATGTTTTGCTTTTTATCAATTAATTCCCTCATACCATAGCATGTCAATAACATTATATTCGATTATTACAGACTAGATTATTTTAAACCATATTCTCTTGTCACTGTTAACACCGTACTTTCAAAGGTACTTTCCCCTCCTAAATAGTGCCACTCTGTCTACTCCCCTCACGACTTCCTCGCCTTGGTTTCGACCTCTGGACATTATTTTCGGATTGTTTCCCCTTTTTTCTCATGTTAACAAACTTGAAAATATGATTCAAATAATTCTAGTAGATAATAACGAATATAAACTTATTTAATCATGTTATGATACTTAGGAATTAATAAATTTAGCTATGCATAATTATAAATGAATATACCTTGCTAGTATCTTCTTGCTCCATATTGCTAGAAAATGTTTTATCTTATTGAGAGAATATTTTTTGTTTACAAAGAAGGCTTGCTTTCCGTGTAGAAAGTCTTGCCTTCTTTTGCCATAATGGCTAGCTATTTATAAGAGGATTTCTATACACGTCCTTTTCCTCTTCCACTTCTCCTAACTCTATTTTACACATGTTTTTATACTATTCCTACTTTACAACTCTACAAATTTCCAAAATAATTACTATTCCTACTTTACAACTCTACAAAATTCCAAACTACTTACTATTCCTACTTTACAACTCTACAAAATTCCAAACTACTTTTTCTTTACATAATTTACAGATGTTAAAAAAAATACTTTACATATCTGTCGGTCTTATCTTTTCGGAATCTGCATGCTATCTTCTTATTCCAGCTGTACGTCTGGGATTATGTTATCTTCGCCTTGGCATCTGGAGCATTGATGATCTGGATATTTGAGACTAATTGTTTTGCAGTATCTAGTCATCATTTCTGCTGATATAAAATCTTTTCTAATAGCTCTCGTTATAGGTTGTTGTTCCGGCTTTAACAGGCTTAGTGCCCATTGTCTTATCTCTTCCATATCTGCTATCCTTTCTTCTCTGCAGTTGGAGTAGATCATAGTTTGTTCGCGTGCATAGTAACTCCAAACTGGATTTTTGTTTAGATAATTTGACGTTAATTCGTTTAAAATTGTAGCTAGTCCAATAACTCTCTTTCCTGCATAAAACTCCGGTATTGATACCTTTGGTATCTCTTCTTGTTCTTCTATCTTTTCTGGGATGATCATCTCCCTAGTTAGTCCTATCTTTATAACTTGAATGACTGGTTTAATCTCGTCATATAATATCTCGGCTGGTGCTGAGTAAGCTCTTATATAAAACAATGTTCCTTTAGTTATTCTTTTGTATTGCATAAAAGCTTTATATAATTCTGGTAATGTAGCTATTTCTTCTCCTGTTTGTGTATATACTGTATTTAATAATCCATAATTGTAGCAGGTTGCTACTAGATTTGCATTTGTCTTTGGCAGGGCAATTAGCTTATTATATCCTTGTAAGCTCTGGGTAATATAATCTTCTGTTGGATTGGTAGTAGTTTTGGATCTCGGGTTTTTATTTAGAAAGGTTTGTAGTTTGTGAATATTTTCTATGTATGCTCTGGTTATGTGGTTGTATGTCTTTTTATCTTGGTTCAGGCTGTCTCTATATGTATTTACTTGTGGTGGTGTAAATGGGGTTTTTTGGGATTTTGGTATATATGGTGTTTCAAATAGTTTATTCAAGTTTGTATTGACATATCTTTTTTCTTCTTTTGTAGATGATGTGCTACCTGAGGTGCTACCTGCAGCTGCATGAAGTAAATAATTGTTATGGGTTTTTCGGTGTTTCCCATCGTCACCTTGTATCTCTGGAAGTTTTGTGTCTTCCGATTGACATAGCTCCGCATTTTTACAGCCATGCTGCTGACTAGCTTTAATTAGTTGTATCTCTTTATTTATGTTATCGACTTCTCTACAAAGAGTAGTCATAACTTTGAGTAAATCTTCCATAGTAGTTTCCCAGTTTGAGTAGCTTTGTCTTGATATGTAATCTGCAATTGTATTTTTGTCAGTACTAGAAAGAAGATAAGAAAATTAAAAAGAAAATTAAAGAATTTATATCCGAAATATAAACAACTTAGTATTACAAAAACTGATAACGATAAATTAAATAAATTAATAGATACCATATCTAAAATAGAATATAAATATCTTAAATATTTAAAGAAACAATGACTGATAACAATAACGAACACAGACAAAAGCTTAATGAAATAATTATAGTAAAAAGACAAGAATTGAGACATAGGCAACATAGACTCAATAGTAATATATTTGCAGGAACTTGTAAAGAATCTATCGTAGCACAAAGAAAAACTATATTTTACCTACAACTACAAATAGACAGCTTGGAATATAAATTACAACATAACTTATAAATGAACAAAGAAGAATTTGCTATAGACGAAAAAACATATGAAAATCACGAAGGATTAAAAATAAAGATCATATTTTCAAATCTAGGAAGACGATATAAGAAAATAGGAGATAATTTAAGTCTAATGTTAGAAAAAGAATCCTTAAGACTAGAAGATAGCTTAACGGCAATGGTAAGACTTGCTAGAGAAAATGAAGAAATAGACCAAAAAAATGAAATAACTATCATTAAACAACAGGCAAAACAAGAAATACAACAAATAGAAGAAGTAAAAAATGACAGGATAATAGCCCTAGAAAAGGAATTAGCTAAGTTAAAAGAATTATATACGGTAAAACAAAAAGAAAAGGAAACCGAAGCAAAATTAAAATCTGAAATAGAAAAATTAAAAGAAAAACTACAAATAGAAGAACCAATCGAAGAAGGAGAATTAGGTATAAATGAGGTAAACGATAATCAGACAGAACAGAGTTCGGAAATAAGTGAAACCTATACAGAAATGATAGCAAATATAGCAAGCATAGACGAAAATATTGAAATAAATGCAGGAGATGTTGAAAAAGAAAAAGAACAAGAAGCTAGTACATCAGGAGTTAAAGACCCAAAAATATTAAGTCCGACATACTATACAGTTAATTATGAGCAATCTGATAGGCAAGACAGTATATGGGATAAAAGATTAAATAAAAAATGGACTCCAAAACCAACTAACCAGAATAATAATTTCTTAGATTTAGATTGTGTAACGGACATAAATAAAGCAATTCAACTATGGATAGGATATATAGCAAAACAGCTAATAGACAATAAAATAAGTCTAACAGAAGCACCAGGATACATAGAACGAACATTCTTAGGAACAGTAAAATTATGGTTACACAACTTATCAGAAGAAAGCATAAACGCATTAAGGAGTAGTAAAACTATAGACGGTAAAACAACAACCACAACTATGGATATTTTAAATAAATATGAAATGGCAATACGAAATGAATTTAGCAGCACAACCACAGAAACAGAAGAACAAAATAAAGATAAACAATTAAACAGAAATTTAATGTTAAAATTAGCAATATGTAATATGTGTTACATAGATGAATATACATGTGTATTTAGAGAATATTATTACAGAGGAACATATACGCCAGAAGAAGCAAAAGAAGTAAGGAAATTATATTTTACAAAATTACCAGAATCATTTAGTTCAAAAATAATAAAAGATTGGAATGAAGCAGGATTACAAGATACTCTAGGAGCAAGAATAAGATTTTTACAAAAATGGTATTCAGATATATGTGAGAAATATAGGGAAGAAATGAAAATGGAAAAATCCATAATAAAAAATCTATGGATAAAGTAGCACCCCAATTTGGATGTAAAGAACACTACTATAAAAAGAATAGAAAACGAGGAAAATTCAAAAGATATAAATCCCAATATAAATACAAAAGGCCTAGACGAAGGTATTATGTAAAAAAATTTAACAATAAAAGACCTTTTAAACCAAAAAAGAAAATAACTGAGTGTACATGCTATAGTTGTGGGAAATTAGGACATTTAGCTAGAGATTGTAAATTACCTAAAAATCCTAAGAAAAAGCAAATAGCAGAAATAATAATAAATAATGAAGAATATATGCAATTAGAATATCTAGATTATGAACTAGACAGTGACGATAGCATATATGAATTATCTGAAAATGAATTGAATGAAGAATTAGAAAAAGAAGAATTAGACGATAATGTCTGAAAAAGACGTACAGATAATAGATAAAGAAGAACATATAAATGAAGAATCCGCAGAACAGAAAGTTATATTTGATGCAAGTATATTTGAACAAATAAAAGGAAAAGAATTAGAATTAAGTGTAGAAAAAATATTCAAAATACCAATGCTGAAAAATATATTTAAACGACAGAAAGAAGAATATTATGTGGTAAGTCAGAAAGAACATATAATAGATTGTAAATATACCAAAGGAAAAGCAAAAATACCTATAATAAATAAGAGAATAATAAATAAAGAAATACAAGCAATACAGGCTAAAGAACCAATAAAATATGTACATCTAGGAGGAACAGAAATATTAATAAAAGCATGTTTTAGAGAAGGTATAGATACACCTATAGAAATATATTTAGCAGATGATAGAATAATTGAACCTATAGAGAAAAGCATAATAAGTGCAGTAAAAGGAAATTTAATATACCAAAAATTCAAATTCATAATAAGCGCCAACTATTCAGTAGCAATAAATGACAGGAATATAGATAAATCATTAGTACTATATTGGAAAATGACAGGAATAGAACTAGCCCCAGGCAGTAAAATATTTACAGCAAGATGTAAAAATTTATATGTCTTAACAACAAAATATAAAATAACAGCAAAAAATAAAATTAATAGGATAAAAATAGAAAATCCATTTGAACAAATTGTCACAGTAATAGATAAAAATGATTATAGCTATAAGGAAATTGACATGGAAGAAGATCTAGAAATAGTAAGCGACAGGATAAGCACATCTAAGAGAAAAAGTCATGGTGAAACACCTCAATCATCAGGAAATTCAGTAAAAATAAAAGAAATAGAGCTATATCACTATTCTATAACTGGAATATTAGAACAAAGAAAATTTATTATAACAATAAATACAGGTCTGGAAGAAAATTATATAACAAGAGAATTGGTAACAGAAGAAGAAATAAATTCTACAGAACAGTCAGAATTACCAAAAGAATTTACAACATTAAGAGAAACAGTAGAAAAAGAATTAATCATTGGCGGAATACCAATGGTAATAAATTTTAAAATATATCATGGAGATAAAAATATCATATTAGGAATAAAGTGGTTAGAAGGCATGAAACCATATAATTTATAAAATACCCAGTTAACTGTTACATATAAAAATAAAAAAGTCATAATAAAACAAACAATATGAAATAAAAATGAAAATTTATATACTTGCCAAAATAATAGTAGAAAATTACTACAATAGATACTATACCCGGATGATAGATACAGGAGCAGAAGCTAATATGTGTAAACATAATTGTCTACCAAATGAAAAATGGGAAAAATTAACTACACCAATAGTAGTAACATGATTTAATAATGAAGGGAGCATGATAAATCATAAAGCAAGAAACATAAAATTACAAATATGGGATAAGATATTAACCATAGAAGAAATATATAGCTATGAATTCACAAACAAAGATATACTTTTAGGAATGCCGTTTCTAGAAAAACTATATCCACATATAATAACAAAAACGCACTGGTGGTTTACTACACCATGCAAACACAAAATAGGAGCTAAAAGAGTATATAATAAAAATAGAAAACCTACCCCATGGATAAAAGGAAGTGAGAAAATCACCCAGAAATTAGAAAATATAAAAACAAATGAGAACAAAATAGAACTAATTATATTTACTATAGATAAACTAAAAATCATTCAAGATCGATTAGAACCATTATATAGTGAAAATCCCTTAAAAGGATGGGAAAAACATAAAACCAAAGTAAAAATAGAATTAATTGATGAAAATAGTATAATTACCCACAAACATCTCAAATATAATTTTCTAGGTGATATGTACTGACAAAAATACAATTGCAGATTACATATCAAGACAAAGCTACTCAAACTGAGGAAACTACTATGGAAGATTTACTCAAAGTTATGACTACTCTTTGTAGAGAAGTCGATAACATAAATAAAGAGATACAACTAATTAAAGCTAGTCAGCAGCATGGCTGTAAAAATCCGGAGCTATGTCAATCGGAAGACACAAAACTTCCAGAGATACAAGGTGACGATGGGAAACACCGAAAAACCCATAACAATTATTTACTTCATGCAGCTGCAGGTAGCACCTCAGGTAGCACATCATCTACAAAAGAAGAAAAAAGATATGTCAATACAAACTTGAATAAACTATTTGAAACACCATATATACCAAAATCCCAAAAAACCCCATTTACACCACCACAAGTAAATACATATAGAGACAGCCTGAACCAAGATAAAAAGACATACAACCACATAACCAGAGCATACATAGAAAATATCCACAAACTACAAACCTTTCTAAATAAAAACCCGAGATCCAAAACTACTACCAATCCAACAGAAGATTATATTACCCAGAGCTTACAAGGATATAATAAGCTAATTGCCCTGCCAAAGACAAATGCAAATCTAGTAGCAACCTGCTACAATTATGGATTATTAAATACAGTATATACACAAACAGGAGAAGAAATAGCTACATTACCAGAATTATATAAAGCTTTTATGCAATACAAAAGAATAACTAAAGGAACATTGTTTTATATAAGAGCTTACTCAGCACCAGCCGAGATACTATATGACGAGATTAAACCAGTCATCCAAGTTATAAAGATAGGACTAACTAGGGAGATGATCATCCCAGAAAAGATAGAAGAACAAGAAGAGATACCAAAGGTATCAATACCGGAGTTTTATGCAGGAAAGAGAGTTATTGGACTAGCTACAATTTTAAACGAATTAACGTCAAATTATCTAAACAAAAATCCAGTTTGGAGTTACTATGCACGCGAACAAACTATGATCTACTCCAACTGCAGAGAAGAAAGGATAGCAGATATGGAAGAGATAAGACAATGGGCACTAAGCCTGTTAAAGCCGGAACAACAACCTATAACGAGAGCTATTAGAAAAGATTTTATATCAGCAGAAATGATGACTAGATACTGCAAAACAATTAGTCTCAAATATCCAGATCATCAATGCTCCAGATGCCAAGGCGAAGATAACATAATCCCAGACGTACAGCTGGAATAAGAAGATAGCATGCAGATTTCGAAAAGATAAAACCGACAGAAATGTAAAGTATTTTTTTTAACATCTGTAAATTATGTAAAGAAAAAGTAGTTTGGAATTTTGTAGAGTTGTAAAGTAGGAATAGTAAGTAGTTTGGAATTTTGTAGAGTTGTAAAGTAGGAATAGTAATTATTTTGGAAATTTGTAGAGTTGTAAAGTAGGAATAGTATAAAAACATGTGTAAAATAGAGTTAGGAGAAGTGGAAGAGGAAAAGGACGTGTATAGAAATCCTCTTATAAATAGCTAGCCATTATGGCAAAAGAAGGCAAGACTTTCTACACGGAAAGCAAGCCTTCTTTGTAAACAAAAAATATTCTCTCAATAAGATAAAAAAATTTCTAGCAATATAGAGCAAGAAGATACTAGCAAGGTATATTCATTTATAATTATGCATAGCTAAATTTATTAATTCCTAAGTATCATAGCATGATTAAATAAGTTTATATTCGTTATTATCTACTAGAATTATTTGAATCATATTTTCAAGTTTGTTAACATGAGGAAAAAGGGGAAACAATCCGAAAATAATGTCCAGAGGTCGAAACCAAGGCGAGGAAGCCGTGAGGGGAGTAGACAGAGTGGCACTATTTAGGAGGGGAAAGTACCTTTGAAAGTACGGTGTTAACAGTGACAAGAGAATATGGTTTAAAATAATCTAGTCTGTAATAATCGAATATAATGTTATTGACATGCTATGGTATGAGGGAATTAATTGATAAAAAGCAAAGCATGAACATAAATATGGATGGTATTACCATGACCACCTATTTGCATAATGAAATAAGAAATAATTATAAAACATTAGTTTTATATGCACTAAAAGACATAAGGATAGTAGAATTAAAAAGAATTATATGGGAAAAGATATTTAATGAAAAATCACAATGGTACGGGATAGACCTAGAAAGGTTAAATATAGATGATGACGATTGGGAAATATATTCAGATCTAGAAATAACAGATTCAGATTAATGATAAATTACGAATACTTACGATATTGGTACGAAACTAAAGTAGACATAACCCTGCTAGGAAATCTGATAAAAGAAAATATAGAAATATATCAAAGAACCCAAGATATAAAATATCTAGAATATATTCTGGAAAATATAACAGAAATAATCAGACTAATTCCACTATTGGAAAATCATTATAAGAAAATAAATGAATAAAAGACAAATAAAGAAAAATAGTAGGACCCCCCCCCCCCCAACATTGACATAAGGATAGTAGAATTAAAAAGAATTATATGGGAAAAGATATTTAATGAAAAATCACAATGGTACGGGATAGACCTAGAAAGGTTAAGTATAGATGATGATTGGGAAATATATTCAGATCTAGAAATAACAGATTCAGATTAATGATAAATTACGAATACTTACGATATTGGTACGAAACTAAAGTAGACATAACCCTGCTAGGAAATCTGATAAAAGAAAATATAGAAATATATCAAAGAACCCAAGATATAAAATATCTAGAATATATTCTGAAAAATATAAAAGAAATAATCAGATTAATTCCGCTAAGAGAAAATTATTATAATAAAATATAGGTATGTTAGTAGGAACCAGACCTCCCCCCAACATTGGTATCAGAGCTATGGATGATTTGAAACATACTAGAAAGAAGATAAGAAAATTAAAAAGAAAATTAAAGAATTTATATCCGGAATATAAACAACTTAGTATTACAAAAACTGATAACGATAAATTAAATAAATTAATAGATACCATATCTAAAATAGAATATAAATATATTAAATATTTATAGAAACAATGACTGATAACAATAACGAACACAGACAAAAGCTTAATGAAATAATTATAGTAAAAAGACAAGAATTGAGACATAGGCAACATAGACTCAATAGTAATATATTTGCAGGAACTTGTAAAGAATCTATCGTAGCACAAAGAAAAACTATATTTTACCTACAACTACAAATAGACAGCTTGGAATATAAATTACAACATAACTTATAAATGAACAAAGAAGAATTTGCCATAGACGAAAAACATATGAAAATCACGAAGGATTAAAAATAAAGATCATATTTTCAAATCTAGGAAGACGATATAAGAAAATAGGAGATAATTTAAGTCTAATGTTAGAAAAAGAATCCTTAAGACTAGAAGATAGCTTAACGGCAATGGTAAGACTTGCTAGAGAAAATGAAGAAATAGACCGAAAAAATGAAATAACTATCATTAAACAACAGGCAAAACAAGAAATACAACAAATAGAAGAAGTAAAAAATGACAGGATAATAGCCCCAGAAAAGGAATTAGCTAAGTTAAAAGAATTATATACGGTAAAACAAAAAGAAAAGGAAACCGAAGCAAAATTAAAATCTGAAATAGAAAAATTCAAAGAAAAACTACAAATAGAAGAACCAATCGAAGAAGGAGAATTAGGTATAAATGAGGTAAACGATAATCAGACAGAACAGAGTTCGGAAATAAGTGAAACCTATACAGAAATGATAGCAAATATAGCAAGCATAGACGAAAATATTGAAATAAATGCAGGAGATGTTGAAAAAGAAAAAGAACAAGAAGCTAGTACATCAGAAGTTAAAGACCCAAAAATATTAAGTCCGACATACTATACAGTTAATTATGAGCAATCTGATAGGCAAGACAGTATATGGGATAAAAGATTAAATAAAAAATGGACTCCAAAACCAACTAACCAGAATAATAATTTCTTAGATTTAGATTGTGTAACGGACATAAATAAAGCAATTCAACTATGGATAAGATATATAGCAAAATAGCTAATAGACAATAAAATAAGTCTAACAGAAGCACCAGGATACATAGAACGAACATTCTTAGGAACAGTAAAATTATGGTTACACAACTTATCAGAAGAAAGCATAAACGCATTAAGGAGTAGTAAAACTATAGACGGTAAAACAACAACCACAACTATGGATATTTTAAATAAATATGAAATGGCAATACGAAATGAATTTAGCAACACAACCACAGAAACAGAAGAACAAAATAAAGATAAACAATTAAACAGAAATTTAATGTTAAAATTAGCAATATGTAATATGTGTTACATAGATGAATATACATGTGTATTTAGAGAATATTATTACAGAGGAACATATACGCCAGAAGAAGCAAAAGAAGTAAGGAAATTATATTTTACAAAATTACCAGAACCATTTAGTTCAAAAATAATAAAAGATTGGAATGAAGCAGGATTACAAGATACTCTAGGAGCAAGAATAAGATTTTTACAAAAATGGTATTCAGATATATGTGAGAAATATAGGGAAGAAATGAAAATGGAAAAATCCATAATAAAAAATCTATGGATAAAGTAGCACCCCAATTTGGATGTAAAGAACACTACTATAAAAAGAATAGAAAACGAGGAAAATTCAAAAGATATAAATCCCAATATAAATACAAAAGGCCTAGACGAAGGTATTATGTAAAAAAATTTAACAATAAAAGACCTTTTAAACCAAAAAAGAAAATAACTGAGTGTACATGCTATAGTTGTGGGAAATTAGGACATTTAGCTAGAGATTGTAAATTACCTAAAAATCCTAAGAAAAAGCAAATAGCAGAAATAATAATAAATAATGAAGAATATATGCAATTAGAATATCTAGATTATGAACTAGACAGTGACGATAGCATATATGAATTATCTGAAAATGAATTGAATGAAGAATTAGAAAAAGAAGAATTAGACGATAATGTCTGAAAAAGACGTACAGATAATAGATAAAGAAGAACATATAAATGAAGAATCCGCAGAACAGAAAGTTATATTTGATGCAAGTATATTTGAACAAATAAAAGGAAAAGAATTAGAATTAAGTGTAGAAAAAATATTCAAAATACCAATGCTAAAAAATATATTTAAACGACAGAAAGAAGAATATTATGTGGTAAGTCAGAAAGAACATATAATAGATTGTAAATATACCAAAGGAAAAGCAAAAATACCTATAATAAATAAGAGAATAATAAATAAAGAAATACAAGCAATACAGGCTAAAGAACCAATAAAATATGTACATCTAGGAGGAACAGAAATATTAATAAAAGCATGTTTTAGAGAAGGTATAGATACACCTATAGAAATATATTTAGCAGATGATAGAATAATTGAACCTATAGAGAAAAGCATAATAAGTGCAGTAAAAGGAAATTTAATATACCAAAAATTCAAATTCATAATAAGCGCCAACTATTCAGTAGCAATAAATGACAGGAATATAGATAAATCATTAGTACTATATTCGAAAATGACAGGAATAGAACTAGCCCCAGGCAGTAAAATATTTACAGCAAGATGTAAAAATTTATATGTCTTAACAACAAAACATAAAATAACAGCAAAAAATAAAATTAATAGGATAAAAATAGAAAATCCATTTGAACAAATTGTCACAGTAATAGATAAAAATGATTATAGCTATAAGGAAATTGACATGGAAGAAGATCTAGAAATAGTAAGCGACAGGATAAGCACATCTAAGAGAAAAAGCCATGGTGAAACACCTCAATCATCAGGAAATTCAGTAAAAATAAAAGAGATAGAGCTATATCACTATTATATAACTGGAATATTTGTCACGACCCGATTTCTCGGTCATGATGGCGCCTACAACCCCCCAGTAGGCGAACCAATTCCCTTAGCCCAGAACAGTTAGTAATGACTACTATCTAGCAAAAAGGGAACAAGACGAATAAAATAGATAACAGGGATATTCATATATACATATGCGGAAACTAAACCAAACCCCAAGATCTGGTATCATAGTACAGAGCCAAACTACATACATGGAGTACAAATAAACCTAAAACTATATATACAGATGTCTCTGAATGGTAATAGAGTACATGAAGCAAAAGATAAACTAAAGCTAAGCTCCGATCGCCAAGAGCTCACCCTCAGCCTGAAGTAGTCCCCAACAGATCTCCAAGCACGAATCACAACGAT
>QJPP01003918.1:0-44969 GCA_003996215.1 Jaltomata sinuosa | reverse complement strand
AAATCCATGGACTATAACGGCCGAAGTTTTCCCCTCCGAACCAACAAGACATGAGTTTGTGTTCTTAGTTGAGTCGTATTATTGTTTTATGTCATGTTGCTTGCGGACAAGCGAACGTTTTAAGTTGAGGGTGTTGATGTGACGCCAATTTACGTCACTATCGACTCCTTTTTACTAAGAACAATCGTACGTTTTCAAGCAACCGTTGTTGTTTTTGATGTTTTTATGTTGTATTTGTAGGAAATGGGAACAAACACGGAAACAGAAGAAATTACGAGAAAAACGACGTTCTGCCTAAGAGTGACGGCCTGAGTGACGGTCCGTCACAAGTGTGACGATCCGTCACATTGACCGTCAAAGAGAGGAGCAACACTGCCTAGGGGTGACGGCCGCCGTGACGGCCCGTCAAGTGTGTGACGGTCCGTCCCCCCCACCGTCGCAATATGGCAGCACCAAGGCAGCATCACTGCCTAGCAGTGACGGTTCAGGCGACGGTCCGTCACTGCCTTGACGGTCCGTCAGCCTGGCCGTCAAGCTAAGGCAGTGGCGCGCCAGCGGCTGTCCGCGTTTTGGGAATTCCTAGCCCGTTTTGGATTTGGTTTCTACTACTCCTATAAATACCCTATGTTAGGTTTATGTTATTATAATTCACTCATTAGTTCTAAAACACGTTTTTAAGTATTTTTGAGAGCAAACAACACGGTTCATTTGTATTGAACTCGTGTTCTTGATTCTTTCGTGAGTTCTTGGTATTTCTTGCTCTTGGATATTGGAAGATTGATTGTTTCATTATATTGTAAGACTTTTCTTCCCTTTATTATGAATACAACTATTTTCTCTTATTTATCGAGCATGGGTAACTAAAACTCCCGCAACTAGGGTTGTGGGAGCCATGGAAACATAGCAATATAGATTCCGGGTAGCGTTGGGTTCGATATATGTATTGTCATGTTGTTAATCATTCAATTAGTCACTTTTTCTAGTGGTTGCAAACATTAGAACATGCCTAGGTTTAATTTGCTTGAGTAAAGAAGTTAAAACCGGGAAAACTTGATTAACGACAGGGATTCGAGACTACCAACTCTCGTCTTAAAGATTAATGCCGTAACTGGATTAGTCTACTTGATGTTAGGATTGAGAGCTAAAAAAAGCACATCTTTTTGAGATCGAAAGAAGATAAAAGGAAATTTGTTTATTTGGTCGAGAGACGTTTAGACGATACAATTGACGCAATCACATCGTGACACACATATAGAAAGAACCCGATTAAGCCTAGAATCGACTTTGTTACAACGCCATGGTGAACACATCCCTAGTTCATTCTCTCCTATTGATTATTCCCATACGTTAGTTATTGTTTTGTTTACAAGTTGATTACAAAACCCTCCCTTTTTATTTACTGGAAACGATTGACGACTAGTCACATACTTCACTAAAGTCTTAATCTTAACCATATTCTCTGTGGGATTCGACCCCAACCTTGTTGGGTTATATATTTGACAACGATCGCTTACGCTTCTTAAATTGAGGTGTAGTTTGAGCGTTATTAAAAGTGGCGCCGTTGCCGGGGAATACGGTCTTTGATTAAGTCTGGTGGGTTTAGTTGACTTTTAGTCATAATTTCTTGCTTTTATTTTTGTTTGTTGTTTTTGTTTTTGGACAGGGTACAGGTTGTGCATGCCAAGTACCCGAGGTTCGGGGGAACAAATTGTACCTTACGACCCTGAACTTGCGAGAACATTGAGGCGAAATATGGCCGCACAACTAGAGGCAGCGAGGATCGCTGCGGAACTGCAGGCCCAACAAAATCTGAATGCTGGTGGTCTGCAGGATGATGGTGTACGGAATGATGAGGAGCTTGATTTAGATGGAGCTGGCGCGACGGGCGCCATTATTGTTCCACCGCTACCGCCCGGAGCAAAGTTCAATATCACTAGCACAATGATTCAGTTGCTGAATTTGAGAGGAGTGTTCCGCGGTGCTGCTGGTGATGATCCAAACCAACACTTAATGAACTTCGTGGGGATCTGCAAATCATTTGAGCTGCCAGGCGTGAGTCAGACAGCGATCAGGCTCCAGTTGTTTCCATTGTCTCTGTCTGATGAGGCAGCATTGTGGTTAACGGAGCTGACCCCCGACTCTATCGCAACGTGGGGCGAGTTGAGAGGAGCTTTCCTAGAAAGGTTCTTTCCTCCCTCTCGGATGATACAGTTGAGGGATGAGATTAGTAATTTCAGGCAACAACCTCACGAAGCACTGCACGAGACTTGGCTGCGATTCAAGAAGAAGCTGACACAGTGCCCCAACCATCAGCTGAACAATGAATTCTTGATGCAGACATTCTACAGGGCACTAAATTCGGCTACCAAGCCAACATTGGACAACGCAGCAGGTGGAGCGTTTATGGGTTGCACTTTTGCCGACGCCACAGCTATTTTGGACAGGCTCACCAAGACCAACAGAGCCTGGCACATACGGGATTCAGAGGTTGCAGCTAGCACCTATACCGTTGGCATGTCAGCAGAGCAGCGAAGGAAAGAGGAGGAGCGCGACCAAGACATGGCGCATCTTAAAACACAGTTAGATCTCCTGACAAGGCACTTGACGTCAGGAAGTATAGAGAAGGTACAAGTTGTGGGTTCCCAAGGTATAGAGACTGAGGAGGCCAATTACTTGGGGGGTTCCCAGGCCAATGGCCAGGGAAACCAAGGTCGGAACTATCCAAGAGACAACCACTATGAGAATGGTGGCTACAAAAATCGCGACCAAGGAAGCTGGAGGAACAACACCGATAGAGGTGGGTTGTATATACCACCTGGCAATCAGGACAAAACTGGCAGCGAGGCTGAGACGTCCAAACTTGAGAATATGATGGCGAAGATGCTGCTTAAGGTGGAATCGACTGACTCTGGGGTAAAGGCAATGCGGAATGAGTTATCAACATTGAGTCTGGTAGTGGAGTCACACTCAACCGCGATCAAGCAACTAGAGCAGCAAGTGGGTCACATCTCGGCATCTCTAAACCCAAGGAAACCAGGTACTTTGCCGAGCGACACCACTCATTCGAAGAATGATGCAAGCTGTATGGCGATCACCACAAGAAGCGGAAAAATATTACCGGAATCACATCCGGTAATTCATACTCAAGGTGATATTGCGGATGTTGAAGAGGTGGTAGAGGAGGAAACTCCAAAGCCCGCGGAGAAACGCAAGGAAGCTGAAAAGCTTCCAACTATGATGCCTCGACCACCACCTCCGTTCCCACAGCGTTTAAAGAAGAAGGCTGACGATGGTAAGTTCCTGAACTTCATGAACATGTTGAAAGAGATTTCAATAAACATACCATTGGTGGAAGCGCTGGAACAAATACCCGGTTATGCCAAGTTCATGAAGGACTTGATTACAAAGAAGAAGACGGTGAGTTTTGAACCGGAAGACAACCTCCATCACTGCAGCATTATCTCTTCAAGGTCGTTAGTTGAAAAGAAGGATGATCCAGGTGCGTTCACAGTTCCATGTACTATCGGGAAGCTCAACTTCGGGAGAGCTATGTATGACCTTGGTGCTAGTATAAATTTGATGCCGCTAGCAGTGTATAACAAATTGGGTTTGGGAGCTCCTAAACCAACGTCCATGAGAGTGATGATGGCTGACCGTTCGGTAAAGCGACCCGTAGGGATCTTGTCTGATGTGCTAGTTAAGATCGGTAAGCTTCTCTTCCCAGCTGACTTTGTAATTTTGGATTGCGAAGTGGACTTCGAAGTTCCCATAATCTTGGGACGACCATTGTTAGCTACGGCGAGAGTGTTGGTTGACATGGAGAAAAATGAGCTGACCTTCCGATTGAACAATGAATTGGTCAAGTTTGATGTGTCCAAATTGATGAAGCAACCAAGTGACATGAGGGTGGTCGCGGTCATCAATGCTATTGAGGAAGCTCCTGCGGATGTGCACATTGAGGAGAAGTGTTTGGTCGAGACGCTAGCTGTTGTGAGAAGGATGCCGCAAAAAGAGAAGCATGTTGCGGAAAGCGGTGTAAATAGCTCAAGGAAACGAAAACACCGTAAGAGAATCTACAAGAAAAGAGCGAAGAAGCGGTCACGACTAGCGGCGGAGCAAATAAAAGAGGAAGTTGGAGCGCAACATGAGGTTGGCGCACACACGTACTCCATCGAGTTCTCTTGTTTTGGAGACCCAGGCGGTCTCCAACATCATTCCAGATTCTGAGTCATATCGACTTCACAGGTATTCCTTTATTCTCACAGCTTTTAGTTTTCATAGGTATGCATTGGGGACAATGCATGAGTCTAAGTTGAGGGTGTTGGGAAACCTGTGAGTCACCACCGAGGGTTTTTGTTGCCGATTTCTTTTCCCTCCGGTGTGCTATCTAGTAGAACCGGCATGTTTAGGTTGTTAGTTTAAATTTTTTTTTTTTTAGTGTCTATAGCAAGCATGCGTTGTTCGTGTCTAAAAATGAGGCCCCTTAAAATGAGCTTATGTTGAAACGATTGAATGTTGGGATCCTTGTATGTCATTGTGTGATTATGAGTAGAATGAGTATGCTTAAGCCGAGCGGTTGTTTGATAGTTGGTAGCGATATAGTTTCTTGGTGCCAAGAGCGTGTGAGATTATTGTTATAAATTCTTACTCTGTGCATGCATCTAGAGCTTGCCCGGTCTATTTTGGTTAAGTTTGAAGTTTATATATGGATTGATGTGCGCGCAATTTAACGTCACTATCGATGTCCTTTTTACAAAGAAAATCGACGTTTTTAAGCAACGTTTGTTTGTTTTTGATGTTTTTATGTTGTATTTGTAGGAAATGGGAACAAACACGGAAACGGAAGAAATTACGAGAAAAACGACGTTCTGCCTAAGAGTGACGTCCTGAGTGACGGTCCGTCACAAGTGTGACGATCCGTCACATTGACCGTCAAAGAGAGGAGCAACACTGCCTAGGGGTGACGGCCGCCGTGACGGCCCGTCAAGTGTGTGACGGTCCGTCACCCCCACCGTCGCAATATGGCAGCACCAAGGCAGCATCACTGCCTAGCAGTGACGGTTCAGGCGACGGTCCGTCACTGCCTTGACGGTCCGTCAGCCTGGCCGTCAAGCTAAGGCAGTGGCGCGCCAGCGGCTGTCCGCGTTTTGGGAATTCCTAGCCCGTTTTGGATTTGGTTTCTACTACTCCTATAAATACCCTATGTTAGGTTTATGTTATTATTATTCACTCATTAGTTCTAAAACACGTTTTTAAGTATTTTTGAGAGCAAACAACACGGTTCATTTGTATTGAACTCGTGTTCTTGATTCTTTCGTGAGTTCTTGGTATTTCTTGCTCTTGGATATTGGAAGATTGATTGTTTTCATTATATTGTAAGACTTTTCTTCCCTTTATTATGAATACAACTATTTTCTCTTATTTATCGAGCATGAGTAACTAAAACTCCCGCAACTAGGGTTGTGGGAGCCATGGAAACATAGCAATATAGATTCCGGGTAGCGTTGGGTTCGATATATGTATTGTCATGTTGTTAATCATTCAATTAGTCACTTTTTCTAGTGGTTGCAAACATTAGAACATGCCTAGGTTTAATTTGCTTGAGTAAAGAAGTTAAAACCGGGAAAACTTGATTAACGACAAGGATTCGAGACTACCAACTCTCGTCTTAAAGATTAATGCCGTAACTGGATTAGTCTACTTGATGTTAGGATTGAGAGCTAAAAAAAGCACATCTTTTTGAGATCGAAAGAAGATAAAAGGAAATTTGTTTATTTGGTCGAGAGACGTTTAGACGATACAATTGACGCAATCACATCGTGACACACATATAGAAAGAACCCGATTAAGCCTAGAATCGACTTTGTTACAACGCCATGGTGAACACATCCCTAGTTCATTCTCTCCTACTGATTATTCCCATACGTTAGTTATTGTTTTGTTTACAAGTTGATTACAAAACCCTCCCTTTTTATTTACTGGAAACGATTGACGACTAGTCACATACTTCACTAAAGTCTTAATCTTAACCATATTCTCTGTGGGATTCGACCCCAACCTTGTTGGGTTATATATTTGACAACGATCGCTTACGCTTCTTAAATTGAGGTGTAGTTTGAGCGTTATTAAAAGTGGCGCCGTTGCCGGGGAATACGGTCTTTGATTAAGTCTGGTGGGTTTAGTTGACTTTTAGTCATAATTTCTTGCTTTTATTTTTGTTTGTTGTTTTTGTTTTTGGACAGGGTACAGGTTGTGCATGCCAAGTACCCGAGGTTCGGGGGAACAAATTGTACCTTACGACCCTGAACTTGCGAGAACATTGAGGCGAAATATGGCCGCACAACTAGAGGCAGCGAGGATCGCTGCGGAACTGCAGGCCCAACAAAATCTGAATGCTGGTGGTCTGCAGGATGATGGTGTACGGAATGATGAGGAGCTTGATTTAGATGGAGCTGGCGCGACGGGCGCCATTATTGTTCCACCGCTACCGCCCGGAGCAAAGTTCAATATCACTAGCACGATGATTCAGTTGCTGAATTTGAGAGGAGTGTTCCGCGGTGCTGCTGGTGATGATCCAAACCAACACTTAATGAACTTCGTGGGGATCTGCAAATCATTTGAGCTGCCAGGCGTGAGTCAGACAGCGATCAGGCTCCAGTTGTTTCCATTGTCTCTGTCTGATGAGGCAGCATTGTGGTTAACGGAGCTGACCCCCGACTCTATCGCAGCGTGGGGCGAGTTGAGAGGAGCTTTCCTAGAAAGGTTCTTTCCTCCCTCTCGGATGATACAGTTGAGGGATGAGATTAGTAATTTCAGGCAGCAACCTCACGAAGCACTGCACGAGACTTGGCTGCGATTCAAGAAGAAGCTGACACAGTGCCCCAACCATCAGCTGAACAACGAATTCTTGATGCAGACATTCTACAGGGCACTAAATTCGGCTACCAAGCCAACATTGGACAACGCAGCAGGTGGAGCGTTTATGGGTTGCACTTTTGCCGACGCCACAGCTATTTTGGACAGGCTCACCAAGACCAACAGAGCCTGGCACACACGGGATTCAGAGGTTGCAGCTAGCACCTATACCGTTGGCATGTCAGCAGAGCAGCGAAGGAAAGAGGAGGAGCGCGACCAAGACATGGCGCATCTTAAAACACAGTTAGATCTCCTGACAAGGCACTTGACGTCAGGAAGTATAGAGAAGGTACAAGTTGTGGGTTCCCAAGGTATGGAGACTGAGGAGGCCAATTACTTGGGGGGTTTCCAGGCCAATGGCCAGGGAAACCAAGGTCGGAACTATCCAAGAGACAACCACTATGAGAATGGTGGCTACAAAAATCGCGACCAAGGAAGCTGGAGGAACAACACCGATAGAGGTGGGTTGTATATACCACCTGGCAATCGGGACAAAACTGGCAGCGAGGCTGAGACGTCCAAACTTGAGAATATGATGGCGAAGATGCTGCTTAAGGTGGAATCGACTGACTCTGGGGTAAAGGCAATGCGGAATGAGTTATCAACATTGAGTCTGGTAGTGGAGTCACACTCAACCGCGATCAAGCAACTAGAGCAGCAAGTGGGTCACATCTCGGCATCTCTAAACCCAAGGAAACCAGGTACTTTGCCGAGCGACACCACTCATCCGAAGAATGATGCAAGCTGTATGGCGATCACCACAAGAAGCGGAAAAATATTACCGGAATCACATCCGGTAATTCATACTCAAGGTGACATTGCGGATGATGAAGAGGCGGTAGAGGAGGAAACTCCAAAGCCCGCGGAGAAACGCAAGGAAGCTGAAAAGCTTCCAACTATGATGCCTCGACCACCACCTCCGTTCCCACAGCGTTTAAAGAAGAAGGCTGACGATGGTAAGTTCCTGAACTTCATGAACATGTTGAAAGAGATTTCAATAAACATACCATTGGTGGAAGCGCTGGAACAAATACCCGGTTATGCCAAGTTCATAAAGGACTTGATTACAAAGAAGAGGACGGTGAGTTTTGAACCGGAAGACAACCTCCATCACTGCAGCGCTATCTCTTCAAGGTCGTTAGTTGAAAAGAAGGATGATCCAGGTGCGTTCACAGTTCCATGTACTATCGGGAAGCTCAACTTCGGGAGAGCTATGTGTGACCTTGGTGCTAGTATAAATTTGATGCCGCTAGCAGTGTATAACAAATTGGGTTTGGGAGCTCCTAAACCAACGTCCATGAGAGTGATGATGGCTGACCGTTCGGTAAAGCGACCCGTAGGGATCTTGTCTGATGTGCTAGTTAAGATCGGTAAGCTTATCTTCCCAGCTGACTTTGTAATTTTGGATTGCGAAGTGGACTTCGAAGTTCCCATAATCTTGGGACGACCATTGTTAGCTACGGCGAAGAGTGTTGGTTGACATGGAGAAAAATGAGCTGACCTTCCGATTGAACAATGAATTGGTCAAGTTCAATGTGTCCAAATTGATGAAGCAACCAAGTGACATGAGGGTGGTCGCGGTCATCAATGCTATTGAGGAAGCTCCTGCGGATGTGCACCTTGAGGAGAAGTGTTTGGTCGAGACGCTAGCTGTTGTGAGAAGGATGCCGCGAAAAGAGAAGCATGTTGCGGAAAGCGGTGTAAATAGCTCAAGGAAACGAAAACACCGTAAGAGAATCTACAAGAAAAGAGCGAAGAAGCGGTCACGACTAGCGGCGGAGCAAATAAAAGAGGAAGTTGGAGCGCAACATGAGGTTGGCGCACACACGTACTCCATCGAGTTCTCGTGTTTTGGAGACCCAGGCGGTCTCCAACATCATTCCAGAATCTGAGTCATATCGACTTCACAGGTATTCCTTTATTCTCACCGCTTTTAGTTTTCATATGTATGCATTGGGGACAATGCATGAGTCTAAGTTGAGGGTGTTGGGAAACCTGTGAGTCACCACCGAGGGTTTTTGTTGCCGATTTCTTTTCCCTCCGGTGTGCTATCTAGTAGAACCGGCATGTTTAGGTTGTTAGTTTTAAATTTTTTTTTTTAGTGTCTATAGCAAGCATGCGTTGCGTTGTCTTCTTGTCTAAAAATGAGGCCCCTTAAAAATTCTCTGGGTTTGAGCTTATGTTGAAACGATTGAATGTTGGGATCCTTGTATGTCATTGTGTGATTATGAGTAGAATGAGTATGCTTAAGCCGAGCGGTTGTTTGATAGTTGGTAGCGATATAGTTTCTTGGTGCCAAGAGCGTGTGAGATTATCGTCATAATTTCTTACTCTGTGCATGCATCTAGAACTTGCCCGGTCTATTTTGTTAAGTTTGAAGTTAGTTGTGTAGGAAAGGATCACAGGCCCTTTTTGTGTGCAGTCCACGTAACCTAAAAGACCGTCCAAATATGAATAATCCCTTGATCCTTGTTTGAGCCATAATTGACCTTATTCTTTCAATAACCTGTCACCGTTCCTGTTTAACTTTGAATCTCTATTTTGGCCCTGGTCCTTCCTTGGACACCGTGCACCTCAACGCAGGCAATCAGCCTAAGTTGAGGGTGGCTACTATAGAGGTAAACCCTGTTTTGGCCCTGGTCCGCCCTCTGACATTGTGAACCTCAACGCAGGCAATCAGCTTAAGTTGAGGGTGGCTACTACAGAGGTGAATAATAAGAAAAAGAGGATGGAGATGGGTGGTTGTGAATAGAATGAAAAGTCCGGGTGTGTGCCTAAGAAAAGAAAAATAAAAAGAAGTGAAAAAAAAAAAAAGATTGAAAAAGTAATAAAAAGAATTGTCAATAGAGAGGCCGCACCTGTAGCTAGAAAGAGGGGAATAAAGAGGTGAATAAGGATGGACAAAGTAACGTTATGTGGTAAGATGTCGGTAGTTCCAAGGAGGGCTTAGTCACTAACCCCTAAATGTATCATACCTGCACCCGAAGCCTCATTACAAGCCTAAACAAGTCCTGTAGTGATCCTGAGTAGCTTTCTGAAGAACCGAAATAGAATAGTAAGGGCAAGCCTATGGTATCGCATGTGCATTGTTTGAAATCGTTTGTGAGTGTGAGCGCTTACCTAGTCCCAAATCTTGTGTGTGGGATTTCTTTGTGGTGAGGGCACCAAGATGTCTATATTGTCTATTGATTGTTAGGATAGCTGCGTGTGTGTATGCATAATGTTCTATCATAACGGAATGACATGTTTGGATCCTTGCAAGTTAGTGTTTCATACATTCGTGTGCTACGAGGGAGCTTGATTTAATCGAATGAGTTTGAATGACCATGAGTTGCTATAGACATGAGTTTGTGTTCTTAGTTGAGTCGTATTATTGTTTTATGTCATGTTGCTTGCGGACAAGCGAACGTTTTAAGTTGAGGGTGTTGATGTGACGCCAATTTACGTCACTATCGACTCCTTTTTACTAAGAACAATCGTACGTTTTCAAGCAACCGTTGTTGTTTTTGATGTTTTTATGTTGTATTTGTAGGAAATGGGAACAAACACGGAAACGGAAGAAATTACGAGAAAAACGACGTTCTGCCTAAGAGTGACGGCCTGAGTGACGGTCCGTCACAAGTGTGACGATCCGTCACATTGACCGTCAAAGAGAGGAGCAACACTGCCTAGGGGTGACGGCCGCCGTGACGGCCCGTCAAGTGTGTGACGGTCCGTCACCCCCACCGTCGCAATATGGCAGCACCAAGGCAGCATCACTGCCTAGCAGTGACGGTCCAGGCGACGGTCCGTCACTGCCTTGACGGTCCGTCAGCCTGGCCGTCAAGCTAAGGCAGTGGCGCGCCAGCGGCTGTCCGCGTTTTGGGAATTCCTAGCCCGTTTTGGATTTGGTTTCTACTACTCCTATAAATACCCTATGTTAGGTTTATGTTATTATTATTCACTCATTAGTTCTAAAACACGTTTTAAGTATTTTTGAGAGCAAACAACACGGTTCATTTGTATTGAATTCGTGTTCTTGATTCTTTCGTGAGTTCTTGGTATTTCTTGCTCTTGGATATTGGAAGATTGATTGTTTCATTATATTGTAAGACTTTTCTTCCCTTTATTATGAATACAACTATTTTCTCTTATTTATCGAGCATGAGTAACTAAAACTCCCGCAACTAGGGTTGTGGGAGCCATGGAAACATAGCAATATAGATTCCGGGTAGCGTTGGGTTCGATATATGTATTGTCATGTTGTTAATCATTCAATTAGTCACGTTTTCTAGTGGTTGCAAACATTAGAACATGCCTAGGTTTAATTTGCTTGAGTAAAGAAGTTAAAACCGGGAAAACTTGATTAACGACAAGGATTCGAGACTACCAACTCTCGTCTTAAAGATTAATGCCGTAACTGGATTAGTCTACTTGATGTTAGGATTGAGAGCTAAAAAAGCACATCTTTTTGAGATCGAAAGAAGATAAAAGGAAATTTGTTTATTTGGTCGAGAGACGTTTAGACGATACAATTGACGCAATCACATCGTGACACACATATAGAAAGAACCCGATTAAGCCTAGAATCGACTTTGTTACAACGCCATGGTGAACACATCCCTAGTTCATTCTCTCCTACTGATTATTCCCATACGTTAGTTATTGTTTTGTTTACAAGTTGATTACAAAACCCTCCCTTTTTATTTACTGGAAACGATTGACGACTAGTCACATACTTCACTAAAGTCTTAATCTTAACCATATTCTCTGTGGGATTCGACCCCAACCTTGTTGGGTTATATATTTGACAACGATCGCTTACGCTTCTTAAATTGAGGTGTAGTTTGAGCGTTATCACTAACCTCAAAAATCTGCCCAACGCCTTCTGCTCTGTCTTTGTCATAACTGGGCGAGGAGCAAGAGGCTGTGCAACAGATGGAACCGGAATGACCTCCGCACGGGGAGCCATAGTAGCAGGCTGCGCTCCTGAGCTCTGTGCACACAGGGCTGCCCCCTGAGCGGATGTCTGCGCTACCTCAGAAGGCCGCTCTCCAATCACACCCAAAAGCTGCAATAGTAATCCCCGAATATCTGGAGACGGAGCTGTGGGTGGAGCTGGCACAGAAGTGGGCACTGGAGCTGGTACCGGAGCTGGCGCTGGAGCTGGTGGTACCTGGGCTGCCCCCTGAACCACATGCTGCTCGGGCTCTATCTCCACGCTAGCAGCTCTAGCAGGGGCCACTGTTCGAGGCCGTCCTGGACCCCTAGCTGGAGTAGGAGGCTCATCCTCGCGTGCTGCCGATGATCTCGTACGAACCATCTGCGGAAGAATGAAGTAGAACAAATGAGATTTCTAGAAACTTCAAGGGTACTACGCACGACACAGAAGCAATGAAAGAGTCGAATTTCCTAAAATGCCACTGTAGCCTCCCAAAGATTGAGTACGGACGTCTCCGCCCCGATCCGCAGGACTCTACTAGACATTGGCTCCTATACTGATGACCCCGGTGAACCTAAAGCTCTGATACCAAGTTGTCACGACCCGATTTCTCGGTCATGATGGCACCTACACCCCCCGTTAGGTGAACCAATCCCTGTAGCCCAGAACAGTTAGTAATGGGCTACTATCTAACAGATAAGCGAACAAGACAAATAAAATAGATAACAGATATATAAATATTACATATGCGGAAACAAAACCAAACCCCAAGACCTGGTATCATAGTATAGAGCCACAACTACATACATGGAGTGCAAACGATCCAAAACAATATATACAGATGTCTCTGAGTGGTAATAGAGTACATAAAGCAAAAGATAAACTAAAGCTAAGCTCCGATCGCCAAGAGCTCACCCTCAGTCTGAAGTAGTCCCCAGCAGATCTCCAAGCACGAATCACAGCGATCTAACGGCGATGGCCCACGCTAGATCTGCACCCAAAGATGCAAGGGGTAGGGGTGAGCACAACATGCGAAGCATAAGGTACCCAGTATAATTCATAGGCAGACTGGGCACATATAAGATAAAAGAGCAGTAATAGACAGAATAGAAGCAAGTAGTCACAGAAATCAACGAAAGGTACACAGGAACTAGCCAGAGGGAAATCACAGAACCACAGATGAGGCTAGTAAGCAGAATATACACACCAAAGGCACAGGTGAAAGTAAGAAACAACGCACCTGGGATCCTTGCAACAACAGGGTATACAAAATAAGTTTACAGAGTGGACGGTATACCGGTAACCTCAAATGTAAGAAGAAGAGAGAAAGAGTAATAATAGGCATGCTCAAGACATGAATCAACCCAACTAATCATAACAAACTCAAATCCAGAAACTAACACCCTAGCAGTACCAATCTCATACTTATCCATAATAGAGAACCATTCTGTAAATAATTAGCAAAAATCTACCTACAGTCCCTCGGCCGCCCATACAAGCCCGAGGAAACACAACAAGTGAAAACAAACCCGTCCGGCATCCCATACTACCGGAGCGTACAATTCAGCAAACAGCAAACAAGGATGGAAACCTCGAACCATGAATGAATGATGCAGGAAGATCTCAAGTGCCATTAGTATCTCTGTATGTACCTCGCTCCGGCGCCGATCCGGGCCAGCAGGTAGGTTCCATGGAAGGACTCTGCCCGTATACCTCTACTCCCCCGGTATAACCCCTCTGCTGGCACACGCAGCCCGAAGCCCCTGGCCAGATAGCAAGGTCCATGGAGTCCACCGGACCCTACCAAAACTCAGTTCAGAACATGTATCAAGATTAGAGACCCTCAGTCTGATATCAAGATAGAGACCCAGTCTCGAATATGCATGCCCAGACCCTGTCCAGGACTAAAAATAGTAGGAAATAATATCTCAAAAACCCCTCCAAGGGTGCCCGGGCGTCTCCGGGTCTAAACAGTAAAAAGTCATCTCAGGTGCTCGGTCCAACCGAGGCTAAAAATCATCTCAAGTAGTAAGAAAACTCAACTAGCACTCCGGCCCTACCGAGTCTAGTGATAATCGTAAAACTGATGATTTTAAACCACAAGTGAAATCAACCATTTCCAAATCATTTCCATCAAAAACGGGGCCCCCGGGCCATGCAAGGTTTAGAAAACAGTGTCAGTAGGCCCGAAGCCAAAACCACTGTAAAACATCGATAAAACCTCTTTATATGCATGGAAATGATATGATCACATACAACAATAGCTGCCCAACAACTTACAATCAACCTACCGACCCTGCACAGGCCCACAGCTACTCAGCTAGCATAACCAGCCTAGAAGGATAATTCTATGCCCGGGACTCGCGGACATTCCCAAAATCCCACCTTCTATGTTCCAGAGTCAACAAGGCCTCGCAGGACCACAAGGGTAAATAAAATATACCGGCAAATACTACAAACAACGGAGGAACAAAAGTAGGCGGTTATGAATAAAGCGGTCGAGGTCTGTGGTGCCAACCTAATAATCTAACCCAAGGATGCCCATTAATACAATTTTATTCTATATATGCGGAGTCTAGGGAGATTAAACCGTAACCTACCTGTCGTTCGACGATAAGCTGCTGGAACAACGATGTCCAAGCTCGAACCACTCCGAGAAAATCCAAAACTAAATCGGAATCGGATTCGGATTTGGGACGGAACAACTTGACGTAGATAATTGATTTTCTATTTTCCATGATCAAATATAAGAGCAACCAAGAATAAATTGCTTTCTCCACCAACAAAACCCTGTCCGCCTAATATCTATATCCGTAAGGATATGTGGAGCAAAAGCAATTGAATGTTTGCTGAAGCTAATCCTATTAATGACATTACTAACAGTTAACTATTAAAAACAATTACTAGGTAGTGCTGCCAACTCCTAAATATACTAGTGCTGCCTTCACCTTCCACTTACACGTGGGGGTGGAGGTGGCAACCAATTTCCTTCCGTTAGGTATATATTCGGGTATTGCATAAATTCGTGGTAAAATAAATATAGTATTTTAAATATACCATAATTATTAGAAAATCATTTCCAATAAAACCTACTATATTATAATAATAATTTTCAACATAACTAATTTTACTATCTCCGTTAAAATATTACGGAGTATAAAAACTTTATAAAATAAATACTTATACCATTATATCGTAACAAAACATTTTTCATAAACCTTTAAAATATTTTGAAAAGGTAATAATAATATAATTTTTTACCAAATTCAATTTTTAAATAAATATTTCAAATACACGCACGATGCTAATAAAGTTCTTAAGTTTAGGCTTGTAATTCGCCTACGCACGATTTCGATATTCAAGAATTCCCTAGGGATCCTCCCTTATATTTTATCACTGTTTCGGAACTGAAATGGAATTTTAAAACGTGAAATTGAAGCTTAAATAGGGTTAAACCCGACCCGATTCGCGACCCGGTTCGCAACCCATTTTCTGCCAAACAGTCTGCGGTAAAACAGTCATAACTCTTTGCTCCGAGATTATTTGGAAGTGCGGTTTTGTGCGTTGGAAACTAGACTCGTAGACCTTCGATTTGGTATTTCGGGGGACTTCTAACTCTTTATATATTGGGAGAAAAGTCCTGATACATTTGACCCAAGGTTCAGAAAATTCGTTAAAGGTCTTACGATATCCTTTGTCGATTTGCTTGACTTCAAAACTTACACGTGGAAATGACCGGAAGGGTCATTACAATTCCGCCGAAAGCACATATCACACAAAATCCATGGACTATAACACACGAAAAAACCAAAAAATCCCTATTCCCGTTCCGGGCCACGTTTGAAATCCTAAAACCCCACGTTTGCCCCTCCGAACCAACAAGCGCCATTAAATAGGTCCTCGCGGACGCCCACGAAAAATTTTAGCCAAAATTCCGCCGGAAGCACATATCACACAAAATCCATGGACTATAACACACGAAAAAACCGAAAAATCCCTATTTTCCCGTTCCGGGCCACGTTTGAAATCCTAAAACCCCACGTTTGCCCCTCCGAACCAACAAGCGCCATTAAATAGGTCCTCGCGGACGCCCACGAAAAATTTCGGCCAAAATTCCGGCCGGAAGCACATATCACACAAAATCCATGGACTATAACACACGAAAAAACCGAAAAATCCCTATTTCCCGTTCCGGGCCACGTTTGAAATCCTAAAACCCCACGTTTGCCCCTCCGAACCAACAAGCGCCATTAAATAGGTCCTCGCGGACGCCCACGAAAAATTTCGGCCAAAATTCCGCCGGAAGCACATATCACACAAAATCCATGGACTATAACACACGAAAAAACCGAAAAATCCCTATTTCCCGTTCCGGGCCACGTTTGAAATCCTAAAACCCCACGTTTGCCCCTCCGAACCAACAAGCGCCATTAAATAGGTCCTCGCGGACGCCCACAAAAAATTTCGGCCAAAGTACCGCAGGACGTACATATCACACAAAATCCATTGACTAATAACACACGAAAAAACTGAAAAAATCCCTATTTTCCCCGTTCTGGGCCACGTTTGAAATCCTAAAACCCCACGAAAACCCCTCCGAACCAACAAGCGCCATTAAATAGGTCCTCGCGGACGCCCACGAAAAATTTCGGCCAAAATTCCGCCGGAAGCACATATCACACAAAATCCATGGACTATAACACACGAAAAAATCCGAAAAATCCCTATTTCCCGTTCCGGGCCACGTTTGAAATCCTAAAACCCCACGTTTGCCCCTCCGAACCAACAAGCGCCATTAAATAGGTCCTCGCGGACGCCACCGAAAAATTTCGGCCAAAATTCCGCCGGAAGCACATATCACACAAAATCCATTGGACTATAACACACGAAAAAACCGAAAAATCCCTATTTCCCGTTCCGGGCCACGTTTGAAATCCTAAAACCCCACGTTTGCCCCTCCGAACCAACAAGCACCATTAAATAGGGCCTCGCGGACGCCCACGAAAAATTTCTGCCAAAATTCCGCCGGAAGCACCATATCACACAAAATCCATGGACTATAACACACGAAAAACAAAAATCCCTATTTCCGTCCGGGCCACACGTTGAAATCCCAAAACCCCACGTTGCCCCCTCGAACCAACAAGCGCCATTAAATAGGTCCTCGCGGACGCCCACGAAAATTTCGGCCAAAGTACCGCCAGACGCACATATCACACAAAATCCATGGACTATAACACACGAAAAAACCAAAAAAACTCTATTTCCCGTTCCGGGCCACGTTTGAAATCCTTAAACCCCACGTTTGCCCCTCCGAACCAACAAGCGCCATTAAATAGGTCCTCGCGGACGCCCACGAAAAATTTCGGCCAAAGTACCGCCGGGCGCACATATCACAGAAAATCCATGGACTATAACACACGAAAAAACCAAAAATCCCTATTTCCCGTTCCGGGCCACGTTTGAAATCCTAAAACCCCACGTTGGCCCCTCCGAACCAACAAGCGCCATTAAATAGGTCCTCGCGGACGCCCACGAAAAATTTCGGCCAAAATTCCGCCGGAAGCACATATCACACAAAATCCATGGACTATAGTCCATGGATTTTCTGTGATATGTGCGTCCGGCAGTTTTTTGACCGAAATTTTTTGTGGGCATCCGTGAAGACCTATTTAATGGCGCGCATTAGTTCTGTTGGACAAACATGGGCTTTTTCGATATCAAATGTTGCTCAAAACGAGAAATATGATTTTTTTCATTTTTTTCGTGTGTTATTGTCCATGAATTTTGTGAGATATGTGCGTCCGGCGATTTTTTGGCTGAAATTTTTTGTGAGCATCCGTGACGACCTATTTATTGGCGCGTGTTTGTTCGGAGGGACAAACGTGATCTTTTTCAATATCAAACGTGGACCGAAATGCGAAATAGGGATTTTTTTATTTTTTTCGTGTGTTATAGTCCTTGTATTTTGTGTGATATGTGCGTTCGGTGTCGAAATATTTCGTGGGCGTCCATGACGACCTATTTAATGGCGTGCATTGGTTCGGAGGGGCAAACGTGGACCTTTTCAATATCAAACATTGACCAGAACGGAAAATAGGGATTTTTCCTTTTTTTTTAATGTGTTATAGTCCATGGATTTTGTGTGATACGTGTGTCCGACAGTTTTTTGATCGAAATTTTTCGTGGGCGTTCATGACGACCTATTTAATGGCGTGCGTTGGTTCGGAGGGGAAATGTGGGCTTTTTCGCTATCAAACGTGGCCCGGAACGAAAAATAAATTTTTTTTCCATTTTTTCGTGTGTTATAGTTCATGAATTTTGTGTGATATGTGCGTTCGGTGGTTTTTTGGCCGAAATTATTTTTGGGCGTCCGTGACGACCTATTCAATGGCGCGCGTTGATTTGGAGGGAAAAACATGGGATTTTTCGATATCAAACGCGGCATGAAACGGAAAATAAGGATTTTTCTATTTTTTTTCGTGTGTTAGTCCATGAATTTTGTGTGATATGTGCATCTGGAGGTTTTTTGGCCAAAATTTTTCGTAGGCGTCCGTGACGACCTATTTAATAGCACGCATTGATTAGAAGGGGCAAACGTGAGCTTTTTTATATCAAACATGGTCCGAAATGAAAAATAGGGAGTTTTTGATTTTTTCGTGTGTTATATAGTCCATGAATTTTGTGTGATATGTGCGTCCGGCGATTTTTTGGCCAAAAATTTTCGTTGATGAAATTTTTCAGGAGCATCCGTGACGATCTATTAAATTATGCACGTTGATTTGGAGAGGAAAACGTAGGTTTTTTCAGTTGATATGAGGCCAGAAACAGGAAATGAGGATTTTTTCGTTATTTTGTGTGTATTAGTCTATGAATTTTTTGTGATATGTGCGTCCGATGATTTTTTTCACTGAAATTTTTGGGAGCATCCGTTATGACCTACATACGTAGGTTTTTTCACTCGTTATCAGGTCGGAAACAGGAAATGGTGATTTTTCTATTTTTCAGTGTGTGTTAGTCCATGAATTTTGAGTGATATGTGTGTCCGTCCGTAACGGCCTATTAAATGATGCGCATTGCTTTTGAAAGGTGTACGTAGAACTTTTTTACTCGTTATATAGCTGAAAGCAGGAAATGGTGATTTTTCGATTTTCAATGTGTGTTAGTCCATGAATTTTGAGTGATATTTGCGTCCGAATCTTTTTTTGCTAAAATTATGCGAGAGAGTCCATGACGGCCTATTAAATGATGCACATTATTTTTGAAAGGCGTATGTAGATTTTTTTTTACTCGTTATGAGGCCAGAAGCAGGAAATAGTGATTTTTAGATTTTTGATGTGTGTTAGTCCATGAATTTTGAATGATATGTGTGTCCGGCCATTTTTTTGCTAAATTTATGTGGGAGCGTCTGTGACGACTTATTAAGTTCTTTTTACTCGTTATGTGGCCCGAAGAAATGGTGATTTTTTTTATTTTTGATGTGTGTGAGTCCATAAATTTTGAGTGATATGATCAAATAAATAAATAAATAAAAGAGCAAGGCACATCACATCAAAGCCAGCAAATTGAACATGAAATGGTGGGTCAAAAAAATTAATAAGACATGTCTCAACATCTGTCCCCAACTCAATAAATTGCCATATTTCCTTCTATCTTTTCTCAAAGATAACCTTTGACAAAATGTTTTTAGATAGAATTTATCTTCTAACTATTGCTCAACTAATTCATCCACAAGTTCAAATCAAGAAATGACTAAAAACAATTGTGGTAGAGTGATAAATACATTTTCATTCTTAATCAGAAGTCTCGAGTTTAAACACTCGATATAAAGTTACCTTTGTTTGGAAGCGTTTAACCCCCTACGTAAAACAAGTTTAAGCAAATAGAAACTTAGTCGAACCTCAATTCGAGTATCAAACATCGAGTGGAACCAAAAAAAAAGTATCAAGAAATTTCTCACCTTACAAATCAAATGCAAGTTTTGTTCAACTGAAAAAGATGTAGGAGTTGATGAAAGTCTCCATCTAATCAAGAAGAGCACATCTGCCTCGAGATGAAATTTTTTGACCCGAATTTGAATTTAATCGAGCCTCAATACGGATATCGGACACGAGTGAGTCCAACAAAAATATCAAGAAATGCAAAATTCTCTACCAAACAAATCTAACACAAGTTTGTTTAACTGATGAAAGTCTCATCTAACCAAGAAGAGCACAACTCTAGATCCAAAAGCAACTGTAAAATTCTAAACAAAGAATACAACAATAGGAATTCACATATATCCAAAATCCAAAGTAAATTGTCTAGCAGAAGAAATACACTCTGTACAAGAAAGAGCATAAACTCATACTAAGTGATCTATAGACTACGATACGCAACTTAAACGATACGCATTCCTCAGAAAGCTAGGCGAGAGCACGTTCAAGGATAACGCTTCCAAGCATTGTCCTCTCTGTTGTTCCTGAAAGCACAACATCCGATAGAGTAGACGATGATGAGGAAGACGAGGAAAATGATGTTGAGCACAGCCACCCTCTTCCAGTCACTCTTGAGGTTGTCTAGCAGCCCGGCTTTGCAGGATTGGCAGCCGTAGCACAATACATTTGGCTCGTTGCTCCATGTAGAACAGTCTGGATTGGAAAGGGATGAGCTCGGTGTCCTTGTCCAGTTTGTTGGGCTCATGTACTCAAAGTTACAGTCATTTGATGGCTTGCAGCAACCAGACTACAAAGATAATTAACCGTGTCAGGAACATTTAATAAGAAAACTATGTAAAGCAAAATTAACCTGGCATGTTAGCTCCCAACGCACATGCAAACATACACGATTGCACAAATAGTAGAGGGGGTCAGTCCCGGGGTGGATTTAAGTAAAGAAAATCAATTATGAAAAAAGTTTAGAGCGATGATTTCCCTAGAAAAAATCGCTCACTCAAAATGACAGAGAAGCAAGGACCAAGCAAGAACTGAACATGTGCAAGTTGTCCACTATAATCAATCACAATGCAAGACAACAGAATTATTTATACAATAATTACTAGTAGACAACTAGCAAAATAATTATTGCTATTAGAGCCCATATAGAAGAAAAAGGCAAAAGGATTGATGATGCATATTCACCTATGTTGCTCGGACTCTCCAAAAATGTCATCATGTGTGTGGATCCATCAAAAATAATTCATTTTTGTTTTTCCAACAAGGGTGTGGTGGCATTTTTGAAGAGTCCGAGCACCATAGATTTTTACAACCACAGCAAGATAGTTGCAGAGAAAGCAATTCCGACTAGGGGGTTCAAAAAATTACATAAATGTCATACCTAAGAGTTAACATGTGGTTATCTAATGTCAAGGGTATTCAAAAATTTATATACGTACAAAAATATAAGTGTTTTCCCTATTTGCGTAACATAACTTTTCGACATATGGCTCCGCCACTGCAGACTAATTAAGATGAATGCTTTAAGGTGTTTGCCTTTTAACAAAAAGTCTCAACCTTTAAGACAATATCTTTTAAACTTTTTTCTGAGGAAACAAAAAGGATCAACTCTTTAACTCAACCACCACATTTAGAAATGAATATTTAAAGGTATAAATACCTTTATACATAATGCCCCAAGTTTTTAAAAAGGCTTATCATCATTTTCACCAAATTGATTTAAATGATTATAAAGGTGTAACACTTTACAAAAAAGCCACATTATAACCACTACCACCAATAGAGTCAAAGTCCTACTAAAGTTTTTTCAACTTTATATAAAGTAAAGAAAAACAAAGTTCTTAACTAACTAGAGAAAAGTTACTGAGTAGTTATAGGTTTTCCAATAGCTCATTAATCAACAAAGCAAGAAGTATGAACAAAAGTAATTTGCATGAACTAACCAAAACCCTCAAATTCTTAAGCAAAACCCAAACTCAAGACAAGTATAGGTCAACTACCAAAAAGTAGGTCCTTCCATTCAATTAAACAAAAAAAATTTGACAAAAAAATGAAAAATATGAACAAATCCAACTGTATGGTCTGACCGAAACCCCCAAAAAGTATTTTTGACTAATTCCACGGGTACCAGCTACTTCTCACCGGCACAAGTACCGGATTACCCCAAAATTCATAATCAAAAACCAAATTTCACACAAGCAAGACTAAAAACTGCCTCTTAGTTTATTCAAGAAAATATATAGATCTAGGAAATAACAGATACCATGGAGAAGGACACAACATGGATAAAACAAAACTAGCGGCGGAGACAAAATTTTCATCAAGAGGGTTTATCATCTACTATATACACGTAAAAAATAATATTTTAACCTAACATATATAGTGTGATATTCTCCTATTGGGATTTACAGAGGTAAGATCTTCATAAATGGTTTTCATCATCTATTATATACACATTAAAATAATATTTTGATCTTATATGTACAGTGTGATATTCCGGTGAAGGGGTTCACAAAGGAAGGATTATCATGGACAACACAACCAATGATGGAGAAAGGATTTTCATCAAGGGGTTCATCATCTACTATATACACGTAAAACAACATTTTGACCTTACATATATAGCATGATATTCCGGCGTTGGGGTCTACGGAGGTAAGACTTTCATCATCTACTATATACACGTAAAAGTATTTGACCTTATATATAAGGTGTGGTATTCCAGTGAAAGGGTTCCCCAAGGCAAGATTTTCATGGACAAAACAAAACCAACAACGGAGACAGGATTTTCATCAAAGGGGTTCATCATCCATTATATACACCATCTACTATAAAACAACAACAAAAACAACATACACAAGTGGGGTCTGGGGAGGTAGTGTGTATGCAGACCTTACCCCTACCTTGCGAGGTAGAGAGGCGGTTTCCGATAGACCCTCGGCTATACACCATCTACAATATACACATACAACTAATATTTTGGCAAATCAAGTAAGTATATACATTAAAAACTTGAAGAAAATATGTATACCTGAAGAGCAGAGAGATGCTCCTTGAAGAAATCATCAGCTTTAGTATTAGATCCCTCAATCAAGCTTTCACAAATCTTACTATCCTGCAAACAACTATGAATCCTATTCCAATTCTTATCAACTCTTTTCTGCAACCAATTAGAATAATCCCCAAATCTATACTCCTTATACCCTCTACCAGATATCTTTTCACCAGCACCCTTATTAGTCACCACAAATGCAAATATTGTGAAACAGAAAAGCAGCAAAATCAACAAGAACATAACAAGTAGGTAAACCCATAGTAACCATGTTACTCTACAACAAGAACCAATTATACCAGCCAATGAAACAAGAAGTATAAATACTCCTAATGCTATTACTGGCCTTTCAAGAAACCTCTCACACTCTGTGTTTGCTTGTTTTGATAACCATATCCCTCCTCCTATAATTGGGATTGATATCAGTAAGGTCACTATGTTCAAAATCCCCACTAAATTGTTGCTACAACGCACCATTTTCAAGAAAGATTCAAAATTTGGGAGTTTTGAGCAAAAACAAGAAGTACCCACAAGAGAAAGATTCAAAATTTGGGGGTTTTGAGCAAAAACAAGAAGTACCCACAAGAGAAAGATTCAAGAATGAGGGGTTTTGAGCAAAAACAAGACAGACCCAGATGGGAAAACTGAAAATTTTGGTGAGGGGAAGTACAAGAAATTGTGATTGTGGTGAAGTTACAAGTTATGGAGGGGTTGAAAGGGTTAGGGGTGTATATATATATATATAGTATATATGTAACTGGAGAAGTTATGGTTGAGAAGGAAAAGAAGACAGTGGGAATCGGTGTAACTTGAGAGAAGGAAGGGGGTAAGAAGTTTACGAAGGCGTGTGGAGCGTGGAGTTAACTACTTACAATCTTGGGTGCACTAAAATTTCGCTACGAGCAAGTTTTATAAAATAGCATAATATATAAATGTGTTTTTTAATTTGATTTTAATTAATATTTATATTCTCTAATTTTGAATATGTATAAGTAGGCACTTAAACTTGTATGACGTTAAACAAGAAGACACATGCATCTTATATGATAAAATACACGTAGAACGCAAAAATTATCACATAAAATATCACGTAGAATGCATATATCCACTTGTTCAATTTTATATAAGTTTAATTGTCCACTTGTGCACACCAAAGTTGGAGGGCATGAATATCAGCTGAGACCAAGATAAAAGGCACGTTTTATGTATTATGCCTTTTATGAAAAGAGCCGAATCATAAAGGTATATTATTATGTATCATCTTATTCTACTTTGTTACAGAAGGTTGTTTTCATTGTTCAAATTTGTGACCTTTTGATTTGGAATAATACATAAATCTGTTATTTAATTTGACTTCACCCGACATTTATGTCTTTAATTTTTTGTGTGAACAAATAGACAGTTAAACTTGTATGATCAAGTAGACACACGTTTTTTGCATGGTAATTTGTGTGAGATACACTCGAACTTATTTGTATCATGTCATGTAGGACGCATATCATGTCATGTAAGACGTGTGTGTTTACTTGTGTAACTTTATACAAGTTTAAGTGAGAGAGCATATGTCGCTCATTTGAGATCAAATTTAAGAATATATTTATGTGTTATGCCTTTTTTACTATATAACAATAATTTTATCAAGATCAAAATATGACCTTCTCATCACATAATAACAATTTTATCAATTACGTCGAGATTTTTCTTTGATGAGAAGTGTGGGTCCCCAGTGAAGTTAGCAAAACGTAACGGTCTACTTTTGATGTAACTTTTGTGAATAAAAAGAATTATACAAAAAGTAAGTGGGAAAAAAAATATGTTTAAAAGAAATAAAATATCTTCGTCCACGTCTTTAGTTGTAATTGAGACTATTCTCATGAACGATATAGATATTTTTGAGATAGTTAACTAATAATCTTTTAATTATAAAAGGAAGGTCATTTAGAACTCGCTAGCTCCAGAATAAAAGCGACTCCAACATCAATATAAATTGCCCATCTTGCTTCTGATAAAAAAGATCATATATGAAACTTCGAAGAGATATTCACACTTTAATTCAACCAATATCTTCTTTTTTTTCTTTTTTTCTTCTTTTTTTTTTTTTTTTTTTTTTTTTTTTTTTTTTTTTTTTTTTTTTTTTTTTTTTTTTTTTTTTTTGCTTTTGATTTTCCTTGTTGACTTGAAGGACCACATATTACCTAGATAGTTAAGGTTTCAAAAAAAGCTAAACTACTTTCATGTTTAGCTACGTCGTCCGCAACTTAATTAGCTTCCCTTGTTGTATGCTTCAGTATCAGGTTTCTCGCCTTAAGTATGAGTCACTTGCAATCATTAATATTATCAAATTATGCTTTCGTGTTTTAATTTTGCAACAAGTTTTGAAATATTTCGTAACTCGCTTCGTGTCCTCATGTACATTTTTTCGCTCTTTCCTTTTAGTTATGAAACTAGTTTTCAACTAATCGTAAATCGCGATTCGCTCGCTCACACATATTTATCTTTTAATAAGCTTTCAAAAGTAGCATGATTTGACACAACACCTACCATTCTAATTAAATGGTCCTACAATATAATGCTCTTTCATTAAAAGCAAAGTCCCCAAATGTTAAAATATCTTAAATTGCAATAATTTTCTTTAGACTAATGTCTTTTTTTCACTAGTGAAGAATTTGTCTTTGTTTTCTAATTTCTTCAAGTGGTGAAGAAGTCTTGAAAGTTCTAAAATGTCATTTTCAGTACACACGTAGTTGAATTTATTACGTACATTACTTGAAAGAGTCTAAGGAAACAAAAGAACAAAAATTTACAACAATAATATATTCACTATAAATTTTACAAGTGGAATCTGAAAAGTTGAGTGGCGTGTACGTAGCTTCACTTTACAAGATAGAGAAGTTGTTTTTTGTCAGAAAATTTTACTATATAAATAGGTCAAAAGAAAGAATTAGTTTGACACTCCTCGTTGAAAATTCTGAATTCCACACTATGTATCTATATCACTGTCAGGTAATACTGGTAAATGAGCAATTTGATACACTAAGCTTTACGTCTCGGAAAAGTTATTTCTATTACTTGAATCAATGACCTCCTAATCACACAACAATATACTTTTGTCATTGCATCAAGACATTTTAAAAATAGTAGCAATATTTACTTGAAAAAGTCTAAGGAAACAAAAGAAGGAAAACAATACAACAATAACACATTCAATATAATTTTATAAGTGAATCTGGAAAGTTTGGTGGCGTGTATGCGGTCTTTACTTTATAAGGTAGAGAAGTTATTTCCGATAGATCCACAGCTCAAATAATTTTATCAGAAAAGTATACTATGTAAATAGGTCAAAAGAAAGAATTAGTTTGACGCTCCTCGTTGAAAATTTTGAATTAATCGCTATGTGTCTATATCACCCCGTCCTTGGAAAAGTTATTTCTACTGCTTGAATCAATGACTTCCTAATCACACGACAACAAACTTTTATCATTGCGTCAAGACATTTTAATAATAGTAGTAACAATATTTTATATATATTTTTAGCTATATATAGTGGAATATTTTATGAAGTTTCTATTGACGTTGACCAGATTTGGTATAGTACGCGTAACGTGTAAAATGTGAAATTTTCTTTTAGAGTTTTTTTTTAATATATGAATTTAATAATGAACTTGCTTGGAATGTTCTTAAAAAGGAGTAAATTTAATTATAGGTTTCTTTCATTTTTTTCATTTGATTTTGGACTCTTTCTCCTATTTTCTATTTGATTAAGTAAAAAGAAATACTTGAATTGGTTAATATGACTCTCTTTCTTTTTTGGATTAAAATGTGGATCCCTTCGGAGACATCCGATAAAAAAAAGATTAAAATGTGAGATTAATAATAGGGGTCAACATTTTTACTGTTATAGAATCTCTAGTGATATTTACTTTTAAAATTTGTATCTTTTCTATTCATTTTTAAATTTGAATTTTTGCAACTGAATTGAATTCTGAGAATCACAGCCAAAGTTTACTCATGAATGAAGTAGTTAATGATAGGGTTATCATTATACTTTTTGTAATGACGAATTTTATATGTGTTCCTAAGAAAGTGATTTCAATTGGCACACACAACATTAGCCCAACTCTTCCTTAGCCTCTTAGACTGTCTTGCCTAACCTTGAGCTTTTCGTTGGTAATTTACGGGATTACGGTCAAAAAGTGGACAAACACTTATTCACAAACTTCTTATGAAGAAGGAAAAAGGACTCCTCAGCCAATCCTCAATCGACAACAACTTCATCCTAGCGAAGTAAAATCTTTGTTCCTATCGCTATTATGGTCAAGTATGTGGTGGAATTTTTTTGAAAGACAAGGATCAAATAATTTTTTGTGGTGGAACAAAATATCAATAAGGAAATATCATATCCACGTAAAGCAGCTAGGGCTAGAGCAGCAATCTTATAACTTCCGCCAGACACCCATGGGAGTTTGAATACTATGCAGGGGTGCCTTCCCTTTTAATTGAGGGAAAGACTCAAAATTGACTCCACTCGATTAAATCTCTTCCTAACGCCCCCTTGAACTTCCCACCATCTTTTTTTTTTAAAAAAAGTGACAAAACCCCATTGACTGAGGCATCTCACATGGATAACACAGCCTAGATAAACCTAATCCCTTGTTTATTTTTTTGAATTAAATGACAAAAGTACACTTATAATCCTAATTTATTATTGTTTTGAATTTGACCAAGACAACAAGGAGAAGAAAGATGTATTACATAGGGAGTAATATTTGAATAGACCTAAGTTAAGACCTACTTAATTAATTAACAAATAAATGAATTAAAGTATATGCCAACCAGTCACTTGACCATGTTGATCAATGCACATTCCAACATTTCTTTTTTTATCATGATATTCAGATCAATTTACGCACATATCGACTAATTTCACAAAGGACTTACTATCTCCCACCAGTATAGGTACTGTTCATCAAGCTTGAACAGACGGAAGAAATCACCTAGCTTTTTTTTTCCTTACGCTGGAATTTAAACCTGAAATGATAAGGCCTCATGGTTCCCCTACTTCATTGATCATTAAGTCGCAAATTTGGATGCTTCTAGCATCAATTTTAACTATAGTTAAATGATAATATCGTAGGTAAAAACGCGTCATGTATTCATTAAAATTGTGTAAGCACAGTGTGAGAGCATGAGTTACTTCAGCATCGTAGCGCCTGGTATTCAAACATTGGCAATCAAGCTGGCGAGCCAAGATACATAATGAATTTTCCAAGGGGTGTGAAGTCCCTCGTATATTCAGCCACATGTGCGGGTTTGAACATATGTTTATATGAATGTCACTTGATTTTCAAATCAACTCGATTTTCATGACTCAACCAATCATCAACAAAAAGAACCTTGAATCAAGAGAGATTCAAGCAACTCCAGATGATATGACTAGTAAATTTCTTCGACATGAAAAGACAATGTCCTAACTACTGACGAAAGGGACCAGAAAGCTCCGAGAATAGAATTGGTTCATTTTGTTTCTACACAATTTTTTCTCTTCACCAAGGGTGCCTCCATGCCCAAATTTCTTCGACTTGAAAAGACAGTGGCCTAACTACTAGGCGAAAGGGACCAAAAAGCTCCGAGAATAAAAGTGGTTCATTTCGTTTCTATACGAAATTTTCCCCCTCCTCTTAGGGTGCCGCCATGCCCAAATCACAGATAGGCGGCAGCACCCAGTGAGGAGGGATAGTGGTGGATCCTCCAAGATTTTTTTGAACAGAGAGACTTGTCTGTCACACTTGTGTAATAAATTCAGCATGATCTTCTTTCTAAATGAAAGAGCTACACATGTTGCTAGGACTCTCCAAAAATGTTGTTGCACCCGTGTCGTATCCTCCAAAATACACTACGTTTGGAGGATCCCATACGCACCCGCCAACATTTTTGAAAAGTCCGAGCAACATAGGGCCTATACTGATTAAAAAACCAAAGAATAAAGAAGATGGGCAGGAAAAAACATGTTTTGACAATTAACAAGAACAAAAATCCAATGAATAAAAACTGAGAAACTGTATAAAGCTCCAAGGCTTTTTCAAGTAATAACAAGTTGAAAGAAAGTTTCCTTATTGATCCCTTGACAATTCAAACAAGAACATCAATGCAAACAAATGCTTCAGTAACCAAAAGGATGCTGCAAATCTGATGGTTTCAATTAAAGAGGGCCTGGGAAAGTCCCGTTTTCCCTCTGATCATTCCACTTGTCAACCTGCAGAAACAAACGAGAATTAAGAAAACACGATATCCATGATGACAAAAGATAAAGGAACTCGCAACATGACAAAACCAGCCATAGATTTTAGCTTAGTTTAGCATCAAAGGTCGAACAAGAGGGAGACGGCAATATAACAACATTGATCAAGAATACTACTTTATCTTTAACCAGTCAAAGTGAATCAACTGCAAGTACCAAGGACTAATGAAAGCATATATAGGCTATGAGATATCTACTTGCGACAAAATAAAGGAATAAAATCGATGCATCATTAGACCTTTAACTTAGCTAAAAAGATAACACGATAGAAGCAAGGGACTTGGTGATGCCAGCTAGTTGGGATTAAGTCTTATTCACCATTGATATAGTTGCACTAAATCCAATATTGTTTATCAGGAGTCGTTTTAATTTACTTAGAGGCTTGTACATCCTTGCAGAGATAATTGTGTAATCCCATAAGCGAGGTCTGGGAAGGGTAGAGCGTACGCAGACCTTACCCCTCACCTCGTGGCGGAAGAATCCTTTGGTTTACCTAAAACAAATTATTTAGGTGGTGTTTTGATTTTAAAAAATTGAGAGCCCCCTACATATCCAAGTTGTAGATTATCATGCAAATTGATTAGTTAACAATATTGACATCAAATTAGGAGGCAAACGCATATGAATCCAATTGTGTTTTATAAAAAGAAAAAAGGGATTAGGAGTTAAAAATGACTGAGCATTCACATAGACAAATCACCAATCACATTATCTTTATTTTTCCCGGATATTGGCGTTAGAATCACTTCCCATGGAATATTTGTGAGCACCACAGACATGCCAACAGACTTGATTGACAAATGCACGAGACTGCTAATTGTCACCCAAAATATGAGGATATCTAACATGCAATCTGATAGTAATAGAGTGGATCACTAATCTGATGAAAAGTCTGGAACTTTGGCATGCCATGAAGAAGTATAGGATGCATTCAAGGAGGATGTCATGACACACTTAATCACCTAGTCCTTCTCCCACATTAAGACAGAGAAATAGGAAGACACTAAACCTTTTTCCGAACTGCATTGAGATGCTTTTACTTGAGCCGAGGGTCTACCAGAAACAGCCTCTCTACCTCCCAAGGTAGGGGTAAGGTCTCGTACCCACAACCCTCCCCAAACCCCACTTGTGGGATTACACTGGGTATGTTGTTGTAATAGAGAGACACTAGCAAACTGCTCAATATTCATGCACACAACCTAGATATCTCTTTTATTTGTCCAAATTTACATCAATCTTGTGGGACCATGACAGAAATGTAATAAGAACTGAATGCAGAAGTCACAACCTTGAAGCTTTAATGCTGGAGAGAACCTTTCCTTTTAAAAAAAAATGGTTTCTAATTGGAGAAGGTTGTTCAGACTCACATACATACAAAGAAAGAAAGAAAAAATTACTTTGAAGAGTTATGGTTCGGAAACAGCCTCTCTACCTTCACGAGATAGGGTTAAGGTCTACATACACTCTACCCTCCTCAGAACCCACCTAATCCCACAGGGTATGTTGTTGTTTTAAGGATAAGTACTTTGGTGAGGCAGAGCTTCCCAGCAAAAAGATCATAGGCAAATTCAGAAAGTCATTGTCTATAATGAAATCCCTCTATTATCTCAAATTATGGCTTAAACTTCTGTAAGGGGCGGGGGGGCAGCCTGGTGCACTAAAGTTCCCGCTATGCGCGGGGTCCGGGGAAGGGCCGGACAACAAAGGTCTATTGTACAAAGTCTTCCCTGCATTTCTGCAGAGGTTGTTTCCACGGGAATGAAAGGGAGAATAAATAATGAGAAAAGTCAAAGCGATAAAACATGAACCACCACAAATTACAAGATACTGTAACTTATAACTGGAAACACACCAAAATCCACGTTAACAAGCATATGACTCACCCATTCACCAGGGCAAAGTGCACGGTAGTATTTTGCAAATTTATTGCAGTCAGCAGCCTCATCACCCTTTGCAGCAACACACCTGAAATTTTTGAAGAAGTAAGAGTTAGTCAAACACGACGAAAATGATTAAGACAGATGATCTACTTACTGCAAGAACCATTCAAGCTTAACCAGCTGACAAGGTTACGATAAAATGTGTCAAGTTAAACGATCTTCTAAAAGCTGACCACACATATTGGGCTGACAAATTTTTTTTTAATCCTTTTTTCAAAAGATTGGACGCATAAATTAATAGACTTTATCACGTCACGAACCAATTCCACCCCATGCTAGACTAGATACACCATTTCGTCTCTTTACACTTTTGGTTGGTGGATGGGGGGTGATAAGTGCGTCTACAGAATTTGTTATGTCGTAGAATTTAGATTATATTAATTTGGTCACTGGTGGAAACGCTAGCCTAGACAAAGCCTTCATTGTTCTCTTCCAGAAAAGAAATAAAGATAACTTAGTCTTCTAAAGGGATTCTTAATTCATTAAACATCATGCTTACACAAGCAGCAGAACAACAAGTCTATGAAGCACCAAATTGTGTAAAAAGCATAGGAGTTCACCTATGAAACTCGACGTAGCGAGTGAAACAGTGCCTTGTTTGATTGGTTGTTGGGAACCGGAAATCAGCTGGGGCAGTCTTAAGTTCAATCTGAAAGGCACACAGAAGAGAACGCAAAAACAGAACGTGAGTAAGAAGTACCAAACATAATCTAACTGAAAGTAAATCCATTTGCGAAGTTACAGAAAATTCTTAAACACCTTGAAAAGAGAGGTCATTGCCACTCTTCCATTTTTAGTTACAATTTGCTTTTACCTTTTATCAATATAATACTTGCTGACTACAACAAGAATGGTAAAGTTCTCTATATTCTAAAACTGAAGCTTTCTGAATACCAGAATATGCGGAAACAGCTATATACAATTTAGAACTTCAGTCAGAAGCAGGTCTAGAAAGGGCTGTATTAAGTAAATTTCTGAAGCAGAAATATAGCTCACACCAAAAACCAAAACATTTATACCAAACTGAAAATTTAATCAAGAAACTCCATGTAACAAGTAAATATATTCACATTATTTGGAAAGGAATCAGATTCTGAAAACAGTTCAAAACCAAAAAATTTCTTTACCACGATGCTGAAAACATCACATCCAATCATCATTTTGTTAGCCTTCTTTGTTCCCCAAGCTAAGTTACCCTTAGTGAACTGAATCCCTAAATATTGGGAGTAGTAATACTTTTTTACCCAACTCCCAATTCTAATTGATGAATAAATGCGCCTATAAGTACTCAAGTTTAAGTGCTTCCTTGTCCTCAAAAGTGAAAACCAACGGTAATTTCTGGTAATATAACGCGATCCCACTCTTTAAACACAGTGACACTTAGCAACCTTGTCCCTCAAAATACTGAGAGAAGCTTAAGCAGTCATAATCTCTATAGTGAAAACCTTGAATTTGCAATCGGCCTTAAGTGAACTGCTAACCTAATTATAAATTCGATTAACTTAGCACCATCTCAGTAAGAATGCAAAATACTTGAAGCGTGTAGGCGCCCCTATACACTCATATCTCGACTTGACAACCAAAATTGCTGAAAATGGAAATTTCTAGATCGATGGTGCGGATGAGCCCATGTGTACGCCTAACCTTCAGCTACAAACTAAATTTCTAGAACACGTTTAAGCTGGAGATGAGACCGCAAATATCAATCTAAATTGCTGCCAAAGTTTACTATTTCACAAAAAGCGCTAAAAATTCGTCATTCTATCATCATTCAACTACTCTAGTTGAATCCAATACCTAAATTCTTTAACTATGCAACCTATTCATCCAAATTATTCAACTTTTTCCTCTTCTTGTTTTAGTTCTTTATTTATTATGTCACATGAAAGCCTCGGGACAAAAAAATACTTGCAGACTTTTCACCTTTCCATACACCAAATCGCATATCCATCCACGACTGAGAAAACCAATAGCCTCCACAAGCAACTCTTTAACTAAGAAAAAAAATCCCACGTCTATACATACATATTTATCTAAGCACACACACATCAACCACAACAACCAGAAACATGGGTTCTATGGAGAACTGCATAGATCGCCGAAGATTTAAAAAAAAAATCTGTTCTTTTATATTTACTCACCATCTCACTAAAAAATCAAAATACATGAAGCTTATAGGCTACAAACTAACAATTTATAGGACTCATTTAAGCTGGAGACCTCAAACTTCAAACATCAATCAAAATTGCTGCTAAATCTAACTACTACTTCGCAAAAGCACTTAAAATTCTTCATTCTATCACCATTCAACACTCTAGTTGAATCCAATACTCCAATCCTTCAATTATGCAACCTACTCATCCAAATTCTTCAAATTTTTTTGATAAAGTTTTAGTTCTTTATTTGTTTCTCACATGAAACGGCTTAGATCAAAGACTTCACCTTTCCAGACACCGGGGGATCTTAGTAATTCCGTTAGTTAGCTTCCTAAACTTTCACCTTGTTAGTAAAGGTTCGATTCCCCACTTTGTAATCCCCTCCGCCATTCTCCATTCCCCATTCCCCTACCCCTACCCTCTTTGTAATTAAATAAAAAAATTTAAAAAAAAAGAATAAAACCTTTCCAGACACCAACTTCCATATTCATCCACGCACCCAAGGGTGTGGCCTAACGGTCAATGAAGTGGGTCAAGAACCATGAGGTCTCACGTTCAAATCCCAGCGGAAACAAAAAACACTAGGTCATTCTTCCCGTCTGTTCTAGCCGTGGTGGACAATCTCGTGGAATTAGTCGAGGTGCGCGAAAGCTAGCCCGGACACCACGGTCATCCAAAAAAAAACTTCCATATTCATCCACAACCCATAAAAAAATAACCTCTACAAGCAAAATACTTTTGACTAAAAAGTAAAACTAATCCCACATCTATACATATTAATCTAAGCACATATACATCAACCACAACAACCAACAACATGGGGTTCTACAGAAAAAGCTATACAGATCATCAAAGAAACTACAGAAATTTTCTAAAAAAAAAAATCTGTTCTTTTATATTTACTCTACCATATATCAATTGTTGCTAGTGGGAGGTGGCAGTTGCTAGTGGGAGGTGGCAGATATCCCGAGGAATTAGTTGAGGTGTGCGCAAGTTGACCCGGACACCACAGTTATCTAAAACAAAAATCCCACATCTATACATATTTATCTAAACACATACACACCAACCATTAATTGAGCTTATTTATCTAAACACATACACACCAACCATTAATTGAGCTTCGCTCAAGCTGGCCCGGACACCACGGTTATCAAAATATCAATCATTAATCGAGCTGCGCGCAAGCTGACCCGGACACCACGATTATCAAAACAAAAAAAATCCCACATCTAAGCACATATATATCAACCACAACAATCAACAACATGGGGTTCTACAGAAAAAAGCTATACAGATCTTCAAACAAACTGCATAAATTTTCTATAAAAATCTGTTCTTTTATATTTAACTCTACCATATATCAATTGAATTACTAAAACAAATGAAAAAAAGTTTAAAAAGGAAAAAATAGACAATTAAAACAAAATAAAACTAGGGTTTGATTTTTCTTGGAAATTTTTTGTGTTACCTCGGCCATGGCTGATGCAAAAATCAAGATTACAGCAATGAGAGAAAAAGCTTGAAAATCGACTGAAATGAAAAGAAAAGATTAGTAAAAGGTTAATTATAAGTTTTTAGTATATTGGATCCGATTCATTTGGTTTACCAATTATTTTTAAATTGTATTTCTCATTTTTTCAAAAAAATCAAAATTGACCAAAAATTTTCTTTATTTAATAGTGTTATACATTGAAGAATCAACAGGTCTCGTGGCCCTTACCAGTAGTCGTAGGACTACTTTTGTAGTTTACTGTTCTTCAGATTTTATTATTATCTATTGTTTCGTATAGTTCGATTGTAGTATTATTTTGTTGTAGTATTGTTCTGCTACTATTTGTTGTTTTTGTTACTATTTATTTTCTTTTGTACTTTCATTACGTCTTTTTCTGAACTGTTTTTGTTTTTGAGTGGGGGTTCTATCGAAAATAGTCTCTCTACCTCTGCGTACACTCTATCCTCCCTAGACCCCACTTTGTGAGACAACATTCAGTATATTTGTTATTGTATACTGAAGAATCAACGAATGAGTTAAGATTAGAGGTGAAATATCACTCGAACCTAGAACCATGAGGTTCTTCTGGACTTTTTTTGCCACATACTAAGGACCCTTTCTTTCCTCTTGTATATCGGTAGTATTAACACTATTCTCGTAGTTTCTTGTCCTTGATTTTGGTTAGTACTTGACGTATGCTTCAATTTTCGCATTATTTTACTTTGAATGATATGTTATGGTTTCTCTATTATTTGTTACGACTTAGTTGTTATGTCTTGTTTATTGGTGTATTATCTTTTTCAAACTGCTTTCGTATGGGTTACTTGTGCGGAGAGTCTTTCAAAAACAACCTCTATATCTCCACGAGGAAAGGATGATGTTTGTGTACACTCTATTCTCTCCAAACCACATTTATGAAGATACACTGAGTGTGTTGTTGTTGTTGCCTTAGCGTAGACAGAAATATCGGCATTTCGAAAACAATTAATAGGTGTCTATCCCCTTACTAGATCATATAGGAAAATTCAAAAAAATACAGGATGGCTTTCGGAGGCCGAAAGATTTTCCTTCGGTCTTAAAAGTATGTTGTTGATCATTTCAAATAAATTAATACTTCCTACTCGATCTCCATCATAAACTATTCACATTCCAAAACTATTTGTGTCTAAAAGAATTAAATAGAGAAGTATCCTTGGATATAATAACAAAACAACATAGCCAGTGTAGTCCCACAAGTGGGGACTGAGGAGAATAGTGTGTACGCAATCTTACCCCTGCGTTGTAAAAGTAGAAAGACTATTCCCGAAGGACCCTCGCCCCAGTAACCGCATATATAAAAATAATATGAAAAGAAGTACCATTTGCTAATGATCCATAAAACAACAAACATTCCATTGACTAGTATATGTGCAAAGGTAAAACAAGTTGACATAGTGAAATGTACAATTCTCTAGTTCATGAAACTACTGTTTCAGCCCTGCAAATCTTACATTAGAGCTGCAAAAAGCCTCTTTAAGTTAAACGCGAAAAGAATCGCGTTAGTAAATTTGGTTTAAACTTCGTTCTGCGGATGCAAAACCTGTTGACATCTCGAAGATTCAACCTTAGCCAAGCAGATCAAACTACACAGCAGCAGAAAATTCAGCTCCTGGTTTGTGGAGCATCATGACTTCCTCCCCATGCTACATTGCCACCAGTACCGGGGAGAGGTTGGGTTCCCACTCCGCCCTGAGCACTTGCAGCCACGTTACTGCCATATGGATATGTTCCGTCTCCCATACTGCCATGGGCCACTGGGATATGCGATCTCTGGTAACTGTCTACATGGGCTGGTAGATGCATAGGAGGAGCCGGATACATGGGATCTGAATTCATGTAGGGGCGACCATAAGGATCAAAACCTACGGAACATGAAAATACTCAGCATGTATAATGAACAATAGATACAGCATAAAAACCCAAAATTAGCATATGTTGATTACCTTGAGCTCTTTTCTCTGCAATTAACACCTCAGCACGCAATCTCTCCACTTCGTTAGCCATGTCAATCAATTCTTTCTCCGCAAGTTTCATTTGCTCAACTTTCTCGATGTTTAAACCTTTTTCATACAGGAAGGTCTTACTGCATGTTCGAATAAAATCATGATTACGGAATTGCATAAACATGGCACAAAAAAGTCTCGATATGAACTAAAACAGCATCAAACATGCCAAAGATATGTATGTAAGCACAAAATTGATATTAATTTATGTATATCAGTCTGGGCAACTATTCGATTGAACTTTAGCAGCATATATGTAACATGCCAATGTAAGTGGACAACCTAAAATAATCAAGATGCTTAGGGCATGTCTCCCATCAATGCATCATCCAGATGTTTTTAAGGGTGGAAAAGCCTTTTTGCTTCACAAGGCATGCAGTCATAAAGACATCTTCTCAATATGATAAGATCCAAATCCTATACCCTAACAATTCCAAGCAATATTATATTTAAGTGAATTGGACGTTCGGCATATCAATAATCGCAGAACGTGAATGTTAAGATGGTTATTGATCATACAAGATTGGAAAAGATTAGAGAATAAAGTGTACAAGTTGTTCATTTAGAAGATAAAATGAGATAACGTGGTTTAAGATGGTTCGACGGTCTTGCATAGACCTCCATATGCATCGGCGAATAGGTGTGACACCATACCTAAAATATCATAGAGAAAGTTATCTCAAAAGACCTATAATCTCTCGAAATCGTTGTGGACATGGTTAAGAGCAAAGACAGAGAAACAAAGGATCCATAAAAGCAATAATAGTTGATCATAAAGGTTTAGTTATTGTTGTTGCACTCACATCAGATCCGGTGTTTTCCACGAGTCCTTTTATTTGAGTTAGAAACTTGTACATTCGATAGGAGTATGTGTAAGATTTAGAGAACCCTCTAGTTCTATAGATTCATAATTAGTCTTGAAAGACAAAATATTTAATATTGGAATAAAATGTGTCTAAAAGAGCAACATGACTAAAACGAATTTGTAAAGCTGGCCCAACTAATTCGGAAATGAGGCATAGTTTATTGATATATAGCAATACACTACACCGACAAATTAACCAAGTCCTTTCAAGGGTAATTAGTCAGTAAGGAATTTTTTCATGCTTCCACCTAAACAGCAAGTCAAGACAATTAAAAAGTAGTGGCCTGTGGTTCATTTTTCTGGAGGAAGGTTGATAAAAGAGAAATGCCTGGACTTACCGCAGCTTCTGGTGTTCTTTTTTTAATGAATCAAGTTCAGCATGCATCTCAGGGAGCTTCTTGACATCTGCACGAGCTTTCTCCAATTCCTGCTTAACTTGATGTATTTTTCCGCTCAGTTCCATATTGGCTGATACCAAGCTTCGTGCCCCCAAATGGGCCTCTTCCACATCCTTCCTCGAACCCTCACTGGTTCTAAGTTCCACCTCCATCTTGGCAATCTTGTCAAGCAACAACCGGATCTGGATGTCACTTTCTGTTTGAGTACTTCTTATATGTTCTTTGAGTTTCTCTACTTCTCGCTGAGCAGCAGAAAGATCCTGCTTTAAGGCAACATATGTAGCTGCCAACCGATGATGGTCTCCAGCAAGGTGTTCTAGCTCTGCAGCCCGAGCACCAAATCTGTGGTCCCGAAGCTCAGGAGGAGGAAGTGGATCAATGCGGCGGCGGCCAGCAGCCAATTCTTCATGAAGCATCATTCTTGAAGCTTGTAGTGACTGTCCATATGATGCCGGTACTTGTCTTCTGGAAGCCATCTTTTCACTAGGCCCAGAACTAAAAAGGGCCAACACTTGTTTTAAGGTTTCAATAAACCGGAACTATTTACCTGCTTTGGAGAGAAAATAAACCATGACATTTTTACTTTAAATAACTGCAGAATACCAATTTTAGGCTAGGAGCTTAAGTTTCATACTATGAACACAAAAGGTAAGCAATGCTAATTCTTTTTTATAAGGATAAAGGGTAAGCAATGCTAATTTGGGGAAGATCGACATCAGAAACCAGCAGTGTAACCTTTTGACAGAGGTTTAATAGAACGCATTATCAAAAAGAGAACAGACGGTAATAGAACTAAAACAGTGAACTTTTGGGTTGTCGAAAAATTAAGCAGACGAGACTCTAGCTGGAGTAATAATCACACCAGTTATACAATCAATAACAACGTACCCAGTGAAATTCCACAAAGTGGGGTTTAGGGAGGGTAGAGTGTACGCAGACCTTACCACTACCTGTTGGAGGTAGAGGTTGTTTCTGGAAGACCCTCGGCTCAAGTGAAGCAAATCAAAGTAGTAATTGAAAGAAAACACGAATGACAACTAATAGGAAAGCAAGCATATATGCAAGGAACTGTAACATCAACAACAAGGTGCGATCACCTAAATATAGTAAACAACAAATGATAACTGATACCAAAAGCCAAATACTACATGAATAGGCTAATACTACGACAGACACGGTACTCTAAACTACCACCAAGCCAAAGACTACATGAATAGGCTAATACTAAGACAACGCTCGAGTACCTACCAACCTTCTATCCTTATCCGCGACCTCCACACCCTCCTATCTAAGGTCATGTCCTCAGTCAGATGAAGATGTGTCATATCCTGTCTAATCACCTCTCCCCAATCACACCAGTTATGTGTCTCATAATTTAACCATTCCAGAACAGAAAACGAGCATGACTTGCAAGGCAGGCACAAGCTGCAGCTAAGTGATGGAGAATCAGATAATGAGGTTAGTCATTCTGTAAACAATGTGGTTTCTTCACAGCCTCGAATTTTTTTATTGAGGAAGAGAAGAAGACAGATGTACAGTCACTTGGCGGCTCTTTCAGGATTAGAAGTAATAGGGAGCCAAGGGTGACGAAGGAACTTCAGCAGCTTGCTAGTATATATACACAATGAATAGAAATACAGGTTTACCGTACTAATACCTGAGTGAATCATTTCTCTACTGGAATCGCTTCAACAACAACAAACCCAGTGTAATCTCACAAGTGGGGTCAGGGAAGGGTAATGTGTATGCAGACCTTACCCCTATAGGTAGGGAGGTTATTTCCGATAGACCCCCGGCTCAAGAAAACACAGTCCAATGCAGTCCCGAAACAGAAGTAACAGAAGTACAGGAACAACAAATAACAACAAAATAGCAAATAGTAACACAACGAATACTACAACAAAATAATACAATAATCAAAGTACAGGAAACAACAGATATCAACAAAAGACAGATAAACTACAGGAGCAATACTACGACTACCACGGCGAAATAAAACGGTAGCTGAAACATAATAGACAACAGATGGCAGAAGAAATCAAAAACAAGAGACTACAAGTGTACGACTAATACTATGACAGACACGGTGCTACTAGACTCCCACCACGCCTAAACCCATCAAAAAACGAGACAACGCTCAACAACCTACTAACATTCTACCCTAATCCGCAACCTTCATATCCTCCTACCTAAGGTCATAACATAGGTAAGCTGAAGTAGTGCCATGTCCTGTCTAATCACCTTTCCCCAATACTTTTTCGGCCTACCTATGCCTCTTCGTTCCCATTATGTCTAACCTCTCATACCTCCTCACTGGAGCTTCTACGCATCTCTTCTTCACATGCCCAAACATCTCAGCCTTACTTCCCTCAACTTTTCAACCACGGAGACCACTCCCACACTGTCCTGGATATCTACATTCTTTATCTTATCACTTCTAGTATGCCTACACATCCATCTCAACATCCTCATCTCCGCAACTTGCATCTTCTTAACATTGGAGTTCTTGACTGGCCAACATTCTGCCCCATATGACAAGGCCGATCTAACCACCACTCTGTAAAACTTACCTTTAAGTTTTTGTGGTACATTTTTATCACACAAGACTCCGGAGGCAAGACTCCAGAAGCGAGTCTCCATTACTACTGGAATTGCTTCACTAAAATTAAATAAATATTTCCCTCCACTCCAAAATAATTGACGTTTTAGGCTTGGGCACATGAATTAAGGAATTCACTTTCCTAAAAATTAAGAAGGGTTTTGACTAAAATACTCTTAATTACGATTTACTTTTCTTTTAGGTTGACATAATTATGATGGAAAAAAAAGTTAAATACCTTCTTGGTTTTGTAAAACATCAATTATTCAACACGGGAGGGAGTAATAACAATGGCATCAAGCATCCTTAGAAAACTCAGACCTACTTACATGACTACACTTCGACAAGATGCACCTAGGCAGAAGTAGAGAGGTTGCATCGTGTTTAGCTCGCTACGCTAATGGATTTATATCTACCCTAACCAATATTCTTGCCAGTATAAATTTAGGACCAAGCACCGCCCTTAGTGCTCATGCTTTACTATAAATAATCAAAGTCCAATAGGCATCTGAAGCTAATGTTTTAACTATTAGTAAGAAGACTTCTAAGGTTGTTTCCCCAAAGAAAGTTCCTCGCAGAGCTTAAGAGATTGAACATATTTATAAACCTGAAAAGGATGCAGGAAGATCCGACCTTTGGTGGAAAATATACCGGATTTGATTCACCGATTCCAATTGGCATTGCCAAAGTCATCCATAACCATTTGGTCAAAACAAGAATTCATTTTTATCGAACACCTTAGTTTGCTTTGTTTATTGGTTATTGTAGGGCGTATCTCATTGTAAGATTCATCGACTGGAATCTAATTTTATTTAATTAGTAGAACCTCCTAACTATATAACGTTGATTTCAACACATATGCAGAGTAAAAACGCAACGGAAAATTAAACAGGAATGTACCTTCAGCTATAGTTGTTCAAGTGTTGTGGAGAATCGCCTTTGTCTCGTCACGAACTTTAACTAGAACGTGGTAAAGAAGAAACCCAAAGAATCTTCTATCCTATGCCTATCACAGTGTATACCAGACTGATGGAGTCACAGACATATTTATAAGTAGGCTAGGGGCACTTAGGCAAAAACTTTAACCGTAGGAACTTACCATAAAATACGATTGCCCTAAGGACTCATAATTAATAGTTTCCTCCCATCAAGGAAACTTCCATATGCATAACCAAAAAATATTATGTCATATATATTATTTACTTGGAAGACAAGGTAAATAATTTATTACCTAATATGTAAGCCACATTAAATGTCTCTAAAAGAGACGTAATTCTTACATATAATACTCTTATACAAATTCTCATGTTTCTATTGTTTTTTTCTCTAAGACGGGGAATTCTAAATTAATTACTTATCTTGTTTCTTCTTTAATTAGAAATTCTTTGAAGGTTTCTATTATTCTTTGACATTTTTCTTATTTTTTCTTAGTGATTTAGAATAGAACAATATATATGAATGTTCATCTCAAGATTTAGAAGATCTTGTGTTGGTATATTCCTTTTATTATTATTTTATTTCCATTTGTAGCAACAATTGCATCTCGTTTCCTAGAGTCAAAAAACTTGCCAATAGAACATATAATGATGCAGAAGATCTAGACCATGTTTTAGTCATATCAGTACCAATTAAATACCGGGCTGCCCTTTTAGTAGCAAAATAAACATTCTGGTATTTATTCACTTGACAAGGAAAGGAAGCAGGAATATCTGGGTTCATTATTTTATTTATTCAGATCATAGAGGAAACTACAATCTTCAGTTGAATTAATTTTCAAGCAATACTATAGAATCAATTCAATGTAGAAGATATTGTCCAAGTTTTAAACAGAAGATGGAAAATGAGTAAGTAGGCAAGGAAGTTTTTCATACTTGTACATTTAAAGAACCATTCTCACCTTTTTGAACATTTTAGCGTAGCTATTCGGGAAAAATCAACCAAAATCATGCCAAAAACGCGTGCAACATTCACTAGTGCTACTAATCAAATGGCCCACATTAAACCAAATCTAAACATAAAGACAAATATCTGTTTGAGCCTTTTAGCAACATTGATAGCTTACATCTGCTATTGACATGAGTACCTTCTCTCCAACGGTATAATTTGTCTGGAAAAGGGTACCTAGGCAATTGTTTACCGCTTTTTTGTTCAAGTAGAAATGGGTAAAAGGAAAATCATTAGGGAGAAGAAAAACAAAGTGGGAGGTAGCATGTACCTCGTGAAATTAGTCGAGGTGTGCAAGGATGTGGCCTAATGATCAATAAAGTGGGGTTGAGAACCATGGGTCTCAAGTTCAAATCTCAGTGGATGCAAAACCACTAGGTTATTTCTTTCCATTTGTCCAAGCCTTGGTGGACAAAATTAGGGTACATGTGTTGGTGAGAGCTGGTGGAAGGTAGCAGGTACCCCGTAGAATTAATTGAGGTACAAGAAAGCTAGCCCGGACACCACGGTAAAAAAATAAAGAGTTGGTGCCAACTTCTATAAGTTCCAAAGATTTGTGACTTAAGCAAATGTACATCCCATTGATGCACATTTCATCAAAAACTTCTTTTTATGAAATGTATTAATGTTCTGGTCCCCTTCCATTACTCTTCAAACATGTTCCTCTGACCTCTATACTAGTTCATGACACTAATTTCAACTTAAAATAGCTATGATAATCCAGTTGCTTTCCTAATCAAGCCGCAACGATGCCAATGCCTAACGGAGGAAAAGAAAATTACGTTTTCTTCCCAAGTACTAGACTTTATCTTTCCACACTCATTTGGGCTTTAATAAGAAATACTCCCAGCATAATTTGCAACGTACCATCTCTAGAAATTCAAGAAAGATTCCAATACATCCATTTTGGGAACATTATGGTCTCTGCTTCTAATTAATCCTTTCATAAATTTGTTAATCCTAATATAATTCAATCCCTCAAACCTTTACAGCTGCACAAAGCAATAATTCAATCAACGAATAACAACCACTGCATTTTCTTCCAGACCAAGAGGGCAATGAAGCCAACTTTCTTTAATCTGTAAGGATGATAAAAACATTTGCACCTATTTCCTATTTCAAGAAACAAACAACTGAATGTGCATCAGAAATTTTTAAATTACTACCATTGCCTCCACAATGACTTTCCAAAAGAAAAATACTCAACCCCACCAACTACAACAACTTTCACCCCCTCCCGCACTTTTTCTTCTTGCGGCCTGTTCATAACCTACCGAACCCCAAACACTAGTACCGATTTCCTATTTCAAGAATTGAACAACTGAATGTGCATCAGAAATTCTTAAATTACTACCATAGCCTCCACAATGACTTTCCAAAAGAAAACACTCAACACCCCACCAACTACAACAATCCCTCTCCCCCTCCCAACGCTTTTTCTTCTTGCAAGCTGTTCATAACCTACCGACCAGCAAACACATGATACAAACCTTTTCAGGGTGCACCCAAGGTTGTGGCCTAGTGGTTTATGGAATTGGTAAGGAACCATTAGCTCTCAGGTTCAAATCCCACCAAAGACAAAAACACTAGGTGATTTCCACCTATCCGTCCAAGCCTTAGCAGACAGAGTAGACCCCAGCTCACCCGAACACAGCGATTATCCAAAAAACAAATCTTTTCAACATAAAACCCAAAAGGGTCAATGAAAAACAGAGAAAACATAACAAAAGATCAAGAAAATCAAACAGGCCATTAACAAATAAACAAAGCTATATACATCCATACTTAATCAATGACATAAAAAAAAGATTAAACCTTCCAACATAACAACAATCACTTCCTTAAAATCAGTAGACACAAAAACAATTTAATCAACAAGAATGGACTAGAATTAAAAAAAAAATAGTTCCTCAACAATGGCTGCAAAAAAGAAAAAAAAAATTGTTTTTTTCATCAAATTAAAACACACCCAGATGAAGAAAAGTGAAAAAGATATACCTTTGTACTAATAATAGCCCCTTTAAGGAAAAAAAAAATTGTCAGAGACGCAAAATTGCTAAAGGGTATAGAGGCATTCGAGGGTTGTGGTTTTTTTCACTTAGAAGAAATTATCACAATATGTTTTATAGTCTTAGTAGTAACTTTTTGGAAAGTTTGCACTTTTAGTCCCTTAGATACTGACAAATTCCAATTTCCCTTGTTTGGATTGGTTGTTACCTATTGTAAATATAATATTTATTTTGATTGTTATGTAACTTTTTTTATTTTTTTTATGACCATGGTGTGTAGGCCAGCTTTCGCACACCTCGATAAAATTCATAAGATGACTGCCACCTCCCACCAGCAATAGATACCAGATAACTCTGTCCATTAATGCTAGAACAGATGAGAAGAATCACCTAGTGTTTTT